>JACEEZ010008157.1:5000-7500 GCA_016584305.1 Chionoecetes opilio
TATTGCTTATATTCACTAAAAATCATCTAATGGTACCCAAATTACAGTTGAAATTACGTTCTGGTCCTCAAGGGGTTAATGGTCCAGGAAACAGAATAGGAACATTTTTTCTTATTCATCTATAAATTCGTATAAAAGCGGGTCAAAAAAACATCTAATTCTATTTTTCTCTCTTATCTAATTTTACGTTTTTTAATGATTTAAGGTAACATAACAGGAATAAGGTTGTTTTTTCATCCGTCTAGTAATTCGTTGTTATTCTAAAAAAAAAAAGGTCTAAATGCTGCACCAAAAACCATTCATTTATATTTTCCTCTCTCATTTCATCTTACGTTTTTTTAATGATCAAGGAAACAGAATAGGAACTTTTTTTCATTTTTCTAATAATTCCTTGTTACTATTAAAAAAAAAAAAAAAAGTCTAAATACTGCACCAAAAACCATTCATTTATATTTTCCTCTCTCATTTCATCTTACGTTTTTTTAATGATCAAGGAAACAGGATAGGAACTTTTTTTCATTCTTCTAATAATTCCTTGTTACTACTTAAAAAAAAAAAAAATCTAAATACTGCACCAAAAACCATCTATTTATTTTTTCCCTCTGATATAATCTTACGGGTATTTTTCATAATCAAGGAAACAGACCATGAACTTTTTTTTTTCTATAATTCATTGTTACTTCAAAAAAAAAAAACATAAATGCTGCACCAATTAAAAAATAAATATAATAAGAATTTTATCATTATTGTTTTTTTATCTGAGTGTATTTGCGTCACAGAAAATTGGATTACTGAAACATGTGTTATTTTTCATTTATCACATTTTCACATTGTTAATTCGGTGTTCGGAATGATATATTACCAAGAAAAACACATATTTTCTTATTGTTTCAGGAGTTACACAAAAAAATCATACCTACAGGAAAAAGCATTAAAAAAATATGTGATTATTAATTTTTTTCTGTCGCTACCAAGTCAGTTTATGTGTGTGGGAATGTTTAAACAACGGACATTAAAAAATATATATATAAAAAAAAAACTTATTTTTGTTTCGCCTTATCTAAGTTCGCCCCTTCACGCCCAGATCTTTCCTTTGCTATGAAAAAATCGTGTTGTTAGCCATAAAATTACGTAAAGTAACTCAATATACCAAATTAGTTAGTGGACAAGGATAACTAAACAGGTCATAGCTATAAAATATTGCAGTTTAGTAGTCACTAAAAATGGTCTAATGGTGCCCCAATTACAATGCAAATTACGCTCTGGGTCTCAACGGGTTAATATCACAGGCGGGAGAAAACAAATGTGATAGGTATATTTTTTTATTTATCTACAAATTCCGTGTTCGTTCAAAGGTTGCATGCCGCGCAAAACAATGATCTTTTTTTTTTTTATTTCTCGCCTTTTTGTTTCGTTCATTCAATGTTACAATAAAAAAGAACAAAAATAAGAGTACCTAGTAAGTATCTTTCTATATTCGCCCATTAATAAAATAGAGCCTAAAATAATCAAATAGAAAAAAAAGAAAAAAAAGCAGAAAAATAAATATAAAATAATAATAAAAATAATAGACTAAAACAAAATAATAAAACAGAACAAAAAGCAGCAAAATAAAAATAAAAAATAGACTAAAACGGGAAAAAAAAAAAAAAAAAAAAAAAAAAAAAAAAGCAGAAAAATAAAAATAAAATAAGACAAACGGAAGAAAAAAAAATTATAATAAAACAAAAATAAAACAAAATAATAAAACAGAAAAATATAACAAAATAATAAAACAGAAAAATAAAACAAAATAATAAAACAGAAAAATATAACAAAATAATAAAACAGAAAAATATAACAAAATAATAAAACAGAAAAATATAACAAAATAATAAAACAGAAAAATATAACAAAATAATAAAAACAGAAAAAAAGCAGAAAAATACGAAAATAAAATAAGACTAAAACAGAAAAAATAAAATAAAATAAAATAATAAAACTGAAAAATATAGCAAAATATTAAACAGAAACAAAATAATAGTAAAGTATCTTTTCTATATTCGCCCATTCATCTATTCATCAACTTAAAAAAACTCATGTGCAGCGCGAGTGTTGAAGAGAGCGCGTTAGAACTCGCTCTAATTTAATCCACTCATCCACTCGCTCTTATTGACTCATCCACTCGTGTGTGTGTGTGTGTGTGTGTGTGTGTGTGTGTGTGTGTGTGTGTGTGTACAACGGCGGCGAGGCAAGGTGTGTGTATGTGTGTGTGTTATTTGGGCTGAGCAGCGGCCTGGAGGGGGGAGGGGAAGGGGTAAGGATAGGAGGGGGAGGGTAGGGTAAGGATAGGAGGGAGAGGGGGGGGGAAAGAATGTAGCCAGGGGGGAAGGGGGGGGAGGAGGAGGAAGTAAATGTTACAGTTGCGAGGCTTTCTTATCTCTCGCGTGTGGCGGGTGAGATAATGGTGTGGTGGTGGTGGTGGTGGTGGTGGTGGTGGTGGTGGTGCTGGTGGTGGTGG
>JACEEZ010008157.1:12500-32500 GCA_016584305.1 Chionoecetes opilio
CACCAACCAACCCCACACACCACACACCAACACACACACCAACAACCCACACCACACACACACACCAACACACACACACACACACACACACACACACAACAAACACCAAACACACACACACACACACACACACACACACACCAACCAACCCACACACCACACACAAACACACACACACACACACACACCAAACACACACACAATTCACTGTTATATCCTTATCCACGACTTGCCTTTTGTTTGCCTGTCTCCTTTAAAGCATTGCACTGACGTTAGGATGCGAGGCAGGCAGGGAGGCAGGCAGGGAGGGCGTGTGTGAGGCAGGGAGGGCGTGAGGGAGACAGGCAGCAGAGGCGTGTGTGTGCCACCGCCTCTGCTGGTAAACTGAGTGCCTGGTGCTACTAGCTTGGCACTGCGACTGGTGGTGGAGAGTGGTGGTGGTGGAGGGTGGTGGTGGTAATGGGGTATGGGGGTGCTCTCTCTCTCTCTCTCTCTCTCTCTCTCTCTCTCTCTCTCTCTCTCTCTCTCTCTCTCTCTCTCTCTCTCTCTCTCTCTCTCTCTCTCTCTCTCTTCTTATTCTCTCTCTCTATTCTTATTCTCTATCTCTATTATCTCTCTTATTCTCTTCTTTATCTCTCTTTTCTCTATTCTTTCTTATTATCTCTTTATTCTCTCTATTCTTTCTCTATCTCTTTATTCTCTCTATATTTTATCTAGTCTCTTCTCTCTCTCTACTCTCTCTCTCTCTCTCTCTCTCTCTCTCTCTCTCTCTCCTCTCTCTCTCTCTCTCTCTCTCTCTCTCTCTCTCTCTCCTCCTCTCTCTCTCTCTCTCTCTCTCTCTCTCTCTCTCTCTCTCTCTCTCTCTCTCTCTCTCTCTCTCCTCTCTCTCTCTCTCATCACACCCGCCCCCCGATATAGCAGATTCACACCCGCGTCTCGCCCTGACCGGCCCTACACCCCCGCCACCATCAAAGGGAGGAGGGAGGCTGCCCGTCACACACCACCTAATGCTCGTGCCTCTGCACATCACCAACACTAACACCATCATCACCATCATCACCAACAAAAAAGGATGAACAGGAGGAGAAAGAGGAGAGGAAGGGAGGAGGAGGAGGAGGAGGAGAAAGAGGACAGGGAGGAGGAGGAGAAAGAGGACAGGGAGGAGGAGGAGGAGGAGGAGAAAGAGGACAGGGAGGAGGAGGAGAAAGAGGACAGGGAGGAGGAGGAGGAGGAGGAAGACATAGGAAGAACATGAGGAAGAGGAATAAGAAGACATAGGAAGAACAGAGGAGAAGGAGGCAACACCAACACCACCACTATCATCACCATCATTACATCCACTACCACCATCATCACATCATCACCACTACCACTGTCATCACCATCATCACATCATTACCACTATCACCACCATCATCACATCATCACCACTACCACTATCACCACCATCATCACCACTACCACTATCACCACCATCATCACCACCACCACTTTCACCACCATCATCGTCATCCACCACCCCTTGTACTCAGCTTTGATGGATAATGTATATACGTGTACATTACTACTACTACTACCTATTACCTACTATTACTATACTACTACTACTACTACTACTACTACTACTATACTACTACTACTACTACTATACTACTACATCTACTACTAATACTATCACTTCTACTATTCCACTATTGCTTTTACTACCACTACCGTAGATAACACTAAAGTCGCCAGGACAATGTTTCTTTTATAATTACAGACGTCTGGTGGCGTTAATATTTACATTTCTACATCCATGATTTCAGGAAAGTTAGAAGGGGCTATCTGGAGAGGCTGTGTCATTTTGTGTCTTCATCTGTGTCATAGTATGGCTATAAATGAACAAATTACAAAAATATCAACCGAGTGGCGACCTACACTAAGATCGCCAGCTAGTGTTTATGTTCTGAGTGTCCTCCCGCCGTCATCGTCGCCCGAAAAAAAAACGAGTAGTGAAATTTGAAACTGTTTATACTTGCAGATACAAAGCATAAAACAACGCTGAAACAGGGTAGACTCAGTCATGATATAAACTACTGTGTATCATCTTCAGTGCACATAAAAATCAGTAGTGATTTTCATGTACTACGTAGTACCCCCAGGCTGGCACTCTTCCCTCACTCGACTAGCTATAAAATGCCAAAAAAAAATTGAGTGACAAAAATGTTTGAGTGCCAAAAAAAATTGAGTGTCAAATTTTTGTGTGCCAACATTTTTTTATTGCCAACGTTGTTTTAGTGCCAACAAAAATTGAGTGCCAACAATTTTTGAGTGCCAAAAATTGAGTGCCAAACAAATTTTGAGTGCCAAAAAAAATTTATAGTGCCAAAAAATGTAGTGCCAATTTTCTTTTTAGTGCCAAAAAATGTAAGTGCCAAAAAATGTTAAGTGCCAAAAAAAAAAATAAGTGCCAAAAAAATTTGAGTGCCAAATTTTTTTGAATGCCAAAAAATGAGTGCCAAAAAATTTGAGTGCCAAAAAGAGTGCCAAAAATTTTTGAGTCAAAAATTTAACTTTTCTTTTTTCTTTTGTATAACTACAGTATGTGTACTAACATAGTAACATACACGGAATAGCTATACGTTACTTCATCCTGTGTTGCTTTATCTATGTAGTATGCTGTGTAAAAATATTTAAAAGAATTGTATATCTTTTCATATATTTTTTCCCTCTTCCTTGCTGGCACAGACCTGTCAAAAGTAGAAAAAGTTGCATTGAGAAATATAGTGACTTTTCTGGGGGTTTTTCATAATTAACACTTTTCAACTCTAATTCAGAAATAACAGAAATTCGAAATATAAATCAATATTGAATCATTTCAAGAATTCATAGTATTTGAATTTTTTCGTTTTAATTTGAATTCAATTATTTTCATTTGAAGTTCAGTTATTTTAATTTAACTTTATTTGTTTTGAAGTTATATAACTTTACGTTTTGTTTAATTTAAACTTCAGTTGTTTTAATTTAAACTTCAGTTATTTTAATTGAAACTTCAGTTGTTTTAATTTGAGATTCACTTGTTTTAATTTGAAGTTCAGTTGTTTTAATTTGAAGTTCAGTTGTTTTAATTTGAGAGTGAAAAGGTGTAGACTAGACTATCCTATCTGGTAATTTTGTCCCAAAAAAATACTTTTCCCGAGATCCGCCCCTGATGAGGTTTGCGATGAAAATAAAGACATTAAGCAATAGGCATAACGGAATGAATTGATAAACACAACACTGACTTGAGTTAGTTCGACACAAGAGCAAAAGTTAAAGATTTAAGAAGAATACGACAGAAATAAAGTTCCCGAGAGTTACACGTAGTGCGAACGAAGCAGACAAAGAACATAAGAAAATAAGGAAGCTACAAGAGGCTGGGAGACCTGCACGTGGTAGTTCCTGTTACTTAACACTACCTACATCCACTTTTCATCCCCATCCATAACACTGTCTAGCCTCCTTTTAGAACTCCCTATTGCCTCCACACTAACTAACCCATGACTTAGTCCATTCCAATCATTTACCACCCTAATTAACAGATTATCATGTATAGTAAGGGTGAAAGAATTATAGCTGTGGGTTGGTGAAGGTGGTCCAATCAGACACCCTGAGATGGTCTGGCTACTGGAGAGGATGAGAGATGAGGTGATAAGATAGATATAAGATAGAGATGCTGTAGGCTTGAGATGAAAGCCCTCGATGGAACGCAATGACAGTGTTAGAATGAGACAGAGGGAGGGGGAGGGAGAGGACTGAAGTGTGCCACCCACCTGCCTGCCTGCCTGCTTGCCTGCCTTCCTGTCCACCACCACCCACCACCCTGCCTGCCTGTTCACTGCTTGTTTGCCTGCCTACCTGCCTGCCTGCCTGCCTGTCCACCCACCCACCCACCACCCTGCCTGCCTGTCCACTGCCTGCCTGCCTGCCTGCCTGCCTGCCTGCCTGTCCACTGCCTGCCTGCCTGCCTGCCTGCCTGCCTGCCTGCCTGCCTGCCTGCCTGTCCACTGCCTGCTTGCCTGCCTGCCTGCCTGCCTGCCTGCCTGCCTGCCTGCCTGCCTGCCTGCCTGCCTGCCTGCCTGCCTGCCTGCCTGCCTGCCTGCCTGCCTGCCTGCCTGCCTGCCTGCCTGCCTGCCTGCCTGCCTGCCTGCCTGCTGCCTGCCTGCTGCCTGCCTGCCTGCCTGCCTGCCTGCACTGCCTGCTTGCCTGCCTACTGCCTGCCTGCCTGCCTGCCTGCTTGCCTGCCTTCCTGTCCACCCACCCACCTGCCTGCCTGCCTGCCTGTCCACTGCCTGCTTGCCTGCCTACCTGCCTGTCTGCCTGTCCACCCACCCACCCACCACCCTGCCTGCCTGTCCACTGCCTGCTTGCCTGCCTACCTGCCTGCCTGCCTGCCTGCCTGCCTGCCTGCCTGCCTGCCTGCCTGCCTGCCTGCCTGCCTGCCTGCCTGCCTGCCTGCCTGCCTGCCTGCCTGCCTGCCTGCCTGCCTGCCTGCCTGCCTGCCTGCCTGCCTGCCTGTCCACCCACCCAGCTGCCTGCCTGCCTTGCCTAGTGGGTCATCACGGGAAGGAAGTCTCACAAGTGTTTAGCTGCTCCCCGTGACACCCAAGACGAACTCACGCCTCCCATAACCGAAGACAAAGGTGGATCAGAAAGGAAAACTAAACCACAAGCCTCGTGACCATTCTAGGCACCATAACTATTACCCACACCACCATGGCACTAACTAGCCACCATAACTATTACCCACACCACCATGGCACTAACTAGCCACCATAACTATTACCCACACCACCATGGCACTAACTAGCCACCATAACTATTACCCACACCACCATGGCACTAACTAAGCACTATAACTATTACCCACACCACCATGGCACTAACTAAGCACTATAACTATTACCCACACCACCATGGCACTAACTAGCCACCATAACTATTACCCACACCACCATGGCACTACACACTAACTAGCCACCATAACTATTACCCACACCACCATGGCACTAACTAAGCACCATAACTATTACCCACACCACCATGGCACTACACACTAACTAGCCACCATAACTATTACCCACACCACCATGGCACTACACACTACTAGCCACCATAACTATTACCCACACCACCATGGCACTACACACTAACTAGCCACCATAACTATTACCCACACCACCATGGCACTAAGCACCATAACTATTACCCACACCACCATGACACTAACTATACTCTGGGGGTTTTTAAAGAGGTGAAAAATCCTGACCCCTTGCTGCTTACTAACTGATATTTGATACCAGGAGAAGGGAATAGTACGGTTCTTTAAAATTTCAGCTGTATTTTATCATAGTTAACCATACTATCAGGTATACATAGGCATAATTTTAAGCATGAGACCTGAAGATAGAATGGAATTTTCACCTCGTTAAAAAAATAGACTATAAGCACTAGGGGGCGTGATAACAGTGGCATGAGACGAGACACAACACTGGCTGGTCACTGGAGATTTAGGCTGCCTCGTGATTTATATTTAAGAAGCATCACCATCATATGCGTAGATTTTAACCCCTTTAGACCCAGAACGTAATTTGCATTGTAATATAACCACCATTCGGCGATTTTAATTAGCATAAGCAATATTATATAGATATGACCTGTTTAATATCCTTGTCCATTAGCTAATTTTGGTTTATTTCGTTACTTATTCGTTGCTTATTTCGTTACTTATGGCTAATAACAGACGATTTCATATAGCAAAGGAAAGATCTGGGCGTGAAGGGGTTAAAAAGAAATACGGAAAAACTGGTTCACAAATAGGGTGGTAAATGATTGGAATGGACTCAGTAGACAGGTAGTTAGTGCGAAGTCATTAGGGAGCTTTAAAAGGAGGCTAGATAAATTCATGGATGGGGATGAAAGGTGGATGTAGGTAGTGTTAAGTAACAGGAACTACCTCGTGTAGGTCTCACGGCCTCTTGTAGCTTCCTTATTCCCTCCGCCAACGAAGTTGGAGGGGTTATGTTTTCACCCCGATCTGTCTGTCTGTCTGTCTGTCTGTTTTGTTAGTGTACAGGATTTCTCGAAAAGTTACGAATAGATTTGGACCGAACTCGGTATACCAAGTCTATTTGGTATAAGGAAGAACTGATTTGATTTTGGATGAAATCTATTGACAACTGTTGCCATGGCAACCAATTGATGGACAATTCGGGCGGACGTATGCGCTCATACTGAGTGCATATACGTATATATATATATATATATATATATATATATATATATATATATATATATATATATATATATATATATATATATATATTTAGTTTAGTTATTTATTTATTTCCTTTTTTTTCCTTTTTTTTTTTTAAATCGAATCACAACTGTTGCCATGGCAACCAATTGATGAAATATTCGGGCGGAGGTATGCGCTCTACTGAGTGCCCCTCCCCCCTAGTTTTCTTATGTTTTTATCATCATTCAAGGTTCTTTATGTGTTTCTGTACTACCATGTGTCAGTTTTTTTTCTTATAGTAGCTGGGTTTCATAATATCTTAAAGTAATCGTCCAGACCATTTCATCATTCCTGATTTAATGCAGTCAAAATATAGCCATGGTCGAGTATATCAACAATATGTTGTCACATTTTGCATCCAGTCACCCGTTTTTAAATGATCCGCATTCAAAATCTGTAAATTCCCCGTGCTCTCAAAACACAACTGTTTATCAGCAGACGATGCACCATGGGTCGGCGACGTCACAACAGGGAGCCTCCCAGCACCGCCTGATACATATGCGCGGAGACTGAGAAAAATGTAGATACTTGGGGAATTTTGGGTTTCTGATATTTTTTTTGTGCGATGTGGCATGTACTTGCATCCTGTGTGGGTGCAGCGTGGGGGCTGTGCCTTTACCGAGAGCTTAGCACCCATTTGCAAACTGTGGGGCGACGATATATGTGTGCAGATGTGTGCAGCGGCGGCAAGCGGCGGGGAGCGGCGTGTAGGTGCAAGGCCACCGAGATGAGAGGACTGCAGTACCCTGGCTACTACCAGCCGCTCCCCGTCACTCCAAAGGTCTGCACACATATATCGTCGCCGTGTGGGTTGTGAATGGGTGCTAAGCTCTCGGGAATGGCACGGCTTTCTTGCCGTGCCCATGCAGGATGCAAGTATGTGCCGTGTCGCACAAAAAATATACCAGAAGCACCCAAAATTCCCCAAGTACTACATTTTTCTCAGTCTCCGTGTGTCTGTGTCGGGCGGGGCTGGGAGGCTTACCTCTTGTGTCGTCGCCAGCAAGTTTCGCGCCACGGCTGGAATGTGGCTGTTGTTTTTCCCGCGCTTTTTACAAAAGTCATGTTTTTAGGGAAATAAGGCTTGAAAATGAATAATTTTTTGTGGATTAGGTATTTTGAATGAACATTCAACATAATTATGCAAAGAAAAAATGGGTCTGGACGATTACTTTAAGTATTCATTCATCTATTAATGTTTTTGCTCTTCTTATTCTAATTAGGTTTTTTTGTTCAGCCAATATCTAAGTCCTTCCATTTGATATCTCTTTTTTTTCAGTCTACTTCAAGCTTCTATATAACCTTCTATGTACCCTTCTATGTACCCTTCTATGTACCCTTCTATGTACCCTTCTATATACCCTTCTATGTACCCTTCTATGTACCCTTCTATATACCCTTCTATGTACCCTTCTATGTACCCTTCTATATACCCTCATGGCACATAGCTCCGCCTCCCCTCTACACCTAAGTCTGTATTTTCCTACCACTAAAAAGAAAAGAATAGGAAGGATAATAGGTAGAAAAAGAAAAAATAGATGATAGGAATCAAGTAAAACATAACATAAATGCACAAAAAGGTTGGAGAATAATTCACTTAGAATGTGGTTGCTCGTCATCAATGAGAAAGATACATGGTCAGCAAAAAATAGGTAAAGAATAATTCATCTCAAGCTCAATACTCTATCCCAACCTCTTCTTGTCACATCATTCCTTCTTATAATGCCTCAGTACTTTAGCCTTTCTATAACTAAATGTAATGTAGAATTCATAATAACTAAAAATGAATAATTTTATTCCCGAGGATAAGGTAATTCAACTACATCAACTAAAGCAAAAAGAAAAGAGTAACTGGAGATACCTTAAGTAACAATAAAGTAGTAAGTTCAATGTCAGATCAACAGCCATACAACATCCTCAATCTCCAGCACAAGCCATAAACCATGACCTCATGACTCATGACCACACAGTACCTCAAACACCTCATTACCACACAGACCATAAACCATCTAACTCTCAGAACACAGCCATAACACCTCATCCTCTCAGCACCACACCCTACACACCTCATCTTTCACACACAACTACAAATCCTCAATAGCATTCAGACCACAATGCCATATAACATTCAAAATATATAGAAAATAGCATAATAGCATATCACCCTGAGCACCTACAAAAGCAAATACACAACATACAGATTAACTTAAGTACAAAGCAACAATAATCCTAAGTCTCATGTCAGCACCACACAGCCATACAACCATCCTCACCTCTCCAGCACCACACAGCCATACAGACCATCCTCACCATCTCCAGCACCACACAGCCATACAACCATCCTCATCTCTCCAGCACCACACAGCCATACAACAACAGCAACATCAACAAGCTACACTCTTCTCCAGCACCACACAGCCATACAACCATCCTCACCTCTCCAGCACCACACAGCCATACACCATCCTCACCTCTCCAGCACCACACAGCCATACACCATCCTCATCTCTCCAGCACCACACAGCCATACAACCATCCTCATCTCTCCACACCACACAGCCATACAACCATCCTCACCTCTCCAGCACCACACAGCCATACAACCATCCTCATCTCTCCAGCACCACACAGCCATACAACCATCCTCATCTCTCTAGCACCACACAGCCATACAGCCATCCTCATCTCTCCAGCACCACACAGCCATACAACCATCCTCATCTCTCTACCACCACACAGCCATACAGCCATCCTCACCTCTCCAGCACCACACAGCCATACAACCATCCTCATCTCTCCTAGCACCACACAGCCATACAGCCATCCTCATCTCTCTACCACCACACAGCCATACAACCATCCTCATCTCTCCAGCACCACACAGCCATACAACCATCCTCATCTCTCCAGCACCACACAGCCATACAACCATCCTCATCTCTCCAGCACCACACAGCCATACAACCATCCTCATCTCTCCAGCACCACACAGCCATACACCATCCTCATCTCTCCAGCACCACACAGCCATACAGCCATCCTCATCTCTCCAGCACCACACAGCCATACACCATCCTCATCTCTCACCACCACACAGCCATACAACCATCCTCATCTCTCCAGCACCACACAGCCATACAACCATCCTCACCTCTCCAGCACCACACAGCCATACAACCATCCTCATCTCTCAGCACCACACAGCCATACAACCATCCTCATCTCTCTACCACCACACAGCCATACAACCATCCTCATCTCTCTAGCACCACACAGCCATACAGCCATCCTCACCTCTCTAGCACCACACAGCCATACAACCATCCTCATCTCTCTAGCACCACACAGCCATACAGCCATCCTCATCTCTCCAGCACCACACAGCCATACAACCATCCTCACTCTCTAGCACCACACAGCCATACAGCCATCCTCACCTCTCCAGCACCACACAGCCATACAACCATCCTCACTCTCCAGCACCACACAGCCATACAACCATCCTCATCTCTCCAGCACCACACAGCCATACAACCATCCTCATCTCTCCAGCACCACACAGCCATACAACCATCCTCACCTCTCCAGCACACACACAGCCATACACCATCCTCACCTCTCCAGCACCACACAGCCATACAACCATCCTCATCTCTCCAGCACCACACAGCCATACAACCATCCTCATCTCTCCAGCACCACACAGCCATACAACCATCCTCACCTCTCCAGCACCACACAGCCATACAACCATCCTCACCTCTCCAGCACCACACAGCCATACAACCATCCTCATCTCTCTAGCACCACACAGCCATACAGCCATCCTCACCTCTCTACCACCACACAGCCATACAACCATCCTCACCTCTCCACCACCACACAGCCATACAACCATCCTCATCTCTCCAGCACCACACAGCCATACAACCATCCTCACCTCTCTACACACACACAGCCATACAGCCATCCTCACCTCTCCAGCACCACACAGCCATACAGCCATCCTCACTCTCTAGCACCACACAGCCATACACCATCCTCACTCTCTACCACCACACAGCCATACAACCATCCTCACCTCTCTACCACCACACAGCCATACAACCATCCTCATCTCTCCAGCACCACACAGCCATACAGCCATCCTCACCTCCCCAGCACCACACAGCCATACAACCATCCTCACTCTCTCAGCACCACACAGCCATACAACCATCCTCACCTCTCTAGCACCACACAGCCATACAACCATCCTCACCTCTCCAGCACCACACAGCCATACAACCATCCTCACTCTCAGCACCACACAGCCATACAACCATCCTCACCTCTCCAGCACCACACAGCCATACAACCATCCTCACCTCTCTAGCCACCACACAGCCATACAACCATCCTCACCTCTCTAGCACCACACAGCCATACAACCATCCTCACTCTCTAGCACCACACAGCCATACAACCATCCTCACCTCTACCACCACACAGCCATACAACCATCCTCACCTCTCCAGCACCACACAGCCATACAGCCATCCTCACCTCTCTAGCACCACACAGCCATACAACCATCCTCACCTCTCTACCACCACACAGCCATACAACCATCCTCACCTCTCTACACCACACAGCCATACAACCATCCTCACCTCTCTAGCACCACACAGCCATACAGCCATCCTCACTCTCTAGCACCACACAGCCATACAACCATCCTCACTCTCTCTAGCACCACACAGCCATACAACCATCCTCACCTCTCCAGCACCACACAGCCATACAACCATCCTCACCTCTCTAGCACCACACAGCCATACAACCATCCTCACCTCTCCAGCACCACACAGCCATACAACCATCCTCACCTCTCTAGCACCACACAGCCATACAACCATCCTCACCTCTCTAGCACCACACAGCCATACAACCATCCTCATCTCTCTAGCACCACACAGCCATACAGCCATCCTCACCTCTCCAGCACCACACAGCCATACAACCATCCTCACCTCTCCAGCACCACACAGCCATACAACCATCCTCACCTCTCTAGCACCACACAGCCATACAGCCATCCTCATCTCTCTAGCACCACACAGCCATACAGCCATCCTCATCTTCTCCAGCACACACAGCCATACAGCCATCCTCACCTCTCTAGCACCACACAGCCATACAACCATCCTCATCTCTCCAGCACCACACAGCCATACAGCCATCCTCACTCTCTACACCACACAGCCATACACCATCCTACCTCCACACCACACAGCCATACAACCATCCTCACTCTCTAGCACCACACAGCCATACAACCATCCTCATCTCTCCAGCACCACACAGCCATACAACCATCCTCATCTCTCCAGCACCACACAGCCATACAGCCATCCTCACTCTCTACACCACACAGCCATACACCATCCTCACCTCTCTACCACCACACAGCCATACAACCATCCTCATCTCTCCAGCACCACACAGCCATACAGCCACCTCACCTCTCTACACCACACAGCCATACAACCATCCTCACCCTCTCAGCACCACACAGCCATACAACCATCCTCATCTCTCTAGCACCACACAGCCATACAGCCATCCTCACCTCTCTACCACCACACAGCCATACAACCATCCTCACCTCTCCAGCACCACACAGCCATACAGCCATCCTCACCTCTCTAGCACCACACAGCCATACAGCCATCCTCACCTCTCCAGCACCACACAGCCATACAGCCATCCTCACCTCTCTACCACCACACAGCCATACAACCATCCTCACTCTCCAGCACCACACAGCCATACAGCATCCTCACCTCTCCAGCACCACAACAGCCACTACACACCATGCCTCCACCTCTCTCAGCACCACACAGCCATACAGCCATCCTCACTCTCTACCACCACACAGCCATACAACCATCCTCACTCTCTCCAGCACACACAGCCATACAGACCATCCTCACCTCTCTACCACCACACAGCCATACAACCATCCTCACCTCTCCAGCACCACACAGCCATACAGCCATCCTCACCTCTCTACACCACACAGCCATACAACCATCCTCCTCTCAGCACCACACAGCCATACACCATCCTCATCTCTCACACCACACAGCCATACAGCCATCCTCACCTCTCCAGCACCACACAACCATACAGCCATCCTCATCTCTCTACCACCACACAGCCATACAACCATCCTCATCTCTCCAGCACCACACAGCCATACAACCATCCTCACCTCTCTACCACCACACAGCCATACAACCATCCTCACCTCTCTAGCACCACACAGCCATACAACCATCCTCATCTCTCTATTTGATTCTACTGACATTAGTAAATTTTGGGTTTCTCAGAATCCCACAAATGTTTTTGAAGAGAATATATTTTCTAGTAGATCTAAGTATGCATTTTAAATATCTGATACTTGTTATTTGGCTTTCTTCTGTAGTGGGCCGTTCCCTAAACAAGTAATCGAGAAAATAAATCCTCAAAAGACACATCAAATATCAGAATGCTTTTTCTAACTAAACCTAACCCTATGTCCTCCCTCCTAAGCCACAGGGACAGACCACCCCTAACCCTCTGGCTTGTTTAGGCTAGGACCCCCCTAGAAAGAAAATTTGAAGTTTTTATTAGGTTTGATGTGTTTTGAATTATTTTTGCTGTATTTTTTGTCGGAAATCAACATATTTCTTTAATACCCCCAACCCGCTATCCCTCCCAAAGTTTTATAAACAAGTGATTTATGGCAAAAAACTGTTATGCTAAGTTAATGAAGCTTAGACATGAGGCTTGATTTACTTACAAATAATGCCAAGAAAAAAAAATACTTACAAATAATACCAAGAAAAAAAAATACTTACAAATAATACCAAGAAAAAAAAATACTTACAAATAATAGCAAGAAAAAAAAATACTTACAAATAATACCAAGAAAAAAAAATACTTACAAATAATACCAAGAAAAAAAAAATTACTTACAAAAATACAATCTACATAAACAAAAAAAAAATATTA
The DNA here is from genome assembly GCA_016584305.1 of Chionoecetes opilio. NCBI lineage: Eukaryota > Metazoa > Arthropoda > Malacostraca > Decapoda > Majidae > Chionoecetes > Chionoecetes opilio. The sequence continues at coordinate 25,858 of JACEEZ010008157.1, forward strand.
CATAATCCAGAAAAAAAAATACTACAAATAATACAAGAAAAAAAATACTTACAAATAATAGCAAGAAAAAAAAATACTTACAAATAATACCAAGAAAAAAAAATACTTACAAATAATACCAAGAAAAAAAATACTTACAAATAATACCAAGAAAAAAAATACTTACAAATAATACCAAGAAAAAAAAATACTTACAAATAATACCAAGAAAAAAAATACTTACAAATAATACCAAGAAAAAAAAATACTTACAAATAATAGCAAGAAAAAAAAATACTTACAAATAATACCAAGAAAAAAAATACTTACAAATAATACCAAGAAAAAAAAATACTTACAAATAATACCAAGAAAAAAAAATACTTACAAATAATACCAAGAAAAAAAAATACTTACAAATAATACCAAGAAAAAAAAATACTTACAAATAATAGCAAGAAAAAAAAATACTTACAAATAATACCAAGAAAAAAAATACTTACAAATAATACCAAGAAAAAAAAATACTTACAAATAATACCAAGAAAAAAAACGTATTAACCACTTCACGCCCAGACCTTTCCTTGGCTATATAAAAACTGTTGTTGTTGAGCCATTAAATTACGAAAACTAACTGAATATACCGAATTAGCTGGTGGACAAGGATACTAAACAGGTCATATCTATAAAGCATTGCTTATATTCACTAAAATTGTCTAATGGTACCTAAATTACAATAGAAATTACGTTCTGGGTCTCAAGTGGTTAATACTACGACAAGGCGAAGCAAAGCATGATGTTTGCGGGTCGGGGCGGACCGGTTACAAAAAAAAAAAAATATTGCTGCTCCACTAAGGTATTTTGGCCTTTTTTTGAGAACGAAGCTATTTACTTTGATGAGTTTTGATATGTTTATGGATCAAACTATTATTAGATTATGACAGAAATCCCTAGTTATCATACTTGGGGTGGGACGGGTGGGGAGGGGGTATAAAAATATTTCCCGACAAAAACAAGGGCCAGACTAATCCATAAAAACGTCAAAACTATAGAAAATAACAGTTTGGGTAAATTTCCATTTGAACACCGAACTTCCTTTGATGGACGAAACGACTTTTTTCTGGTAAGTTTTGATGTGTTTTGAATTATTCTGCTAACCGTTTCTGTGGCAATTTTTTTTCCCCAACACAAATAACTAAAAAAAAATTGAACCTAACCGAACCTAACCTATACCTAACTATAAAAAAATATAGATTTGCGACAGAAACGGTTAGCAGATTAATTCAAAAGACATCAAAACTCTCCAGAAAAAAATTGTTTCTTCCACCAAAGTGAGTTCGGTGTTCATCTGAAATAATACCCAGTTTGGTCCTTGAAAATAGTGGTGCTCAATAACGAAAATTTACCCTTTGAATTTGAGGGATGCTGAGAAACCAAATAGAATCCCACCAACTTCCTCTTCTACCAGCCTTGTTTTACCTCCACACAGCACTGCATTCACTACACACACAGCGTACAGGCACACACACAGCACTGCATTCACTACACACACAGCGTACAGGCATACACACAGCACTGCTTTCACTACACACACAGCGTACAGGCATACACACAGCACTGCTTTCACTACACACACAGCGTACAGGCATACACACAACACTGCTTTCACTACACACACAGCGTACAGGCATACACACAACACTGCTTTCACTACACACACAGCGTACAGGCACACACACAGCACTGCTTTCACTACACACACAGCGTACAGGCACACACACAGCACTGCTTTCACTACACCACACAGCGTACAGGCACACACACAGCACTGCATTCACTACACACACAGCGTTCAGGCTACACACCAGCACTGCAGTTCACTACACACACACAGCGTTACAGGCATACACACAGCACTGCTTTCACTACACACACAGCGTACAGGCATACACACAGCACTGCATTCACTACACACACAGCGTACAGGCATACACACAGCACTGCTTTCACTACACACACAGCGTACAGGCATACACACAGCACTGCTTTCACTACACACACAGCGTACAGGCATACACACAACACTGCTTTCACTACACACACAGCGTACAGGCACCACACACACACTGCATTCACTACACACACAGCGTACAGGCACACACACAAGCACTGCTTTCACTACACACACAGCGTACAGGCACACACAGCACTGCTTTCACTACCACACACAGCGTACAGGCAACACACAGCACTGCATTCACTACACACACAGCGTACAGGCATACACACACACTGCTTTCACTACACACACAGCGTACAGGCATACACACAAACACTGCTTTCACTACACACACAGCGTACAGGCACACACACGCACTGCTTGCTCACTACACACACAGCACTGCATTCACTACACACACAGCGTACAGGCATACACACAGCACTGCTTCACTACACACACAGCGTACAGGCATACACACAGCACTGCATTCACTCACACACACAGCGTACAGGCATACACACAGCACTGCATTTCACTACACACACAGCGTACAGGCATACACACAGCACTGCTTTCACTACACACACAGCGTACAGGATACACACAGCACTGCTTTCACTACACACACAGCACATGCATTCACTACACACACAGCACTGCATTCACTACCACACACAGCGTACAGGCATACACACAGCACTGCTTTCACTACACACACAGCGTACAGGCACACACACACAGCACTGCTTTCACTACACACACAGCGTACAGGCACACACACAGCACTGCATTCACTACACACACAGCGTACAGGCATACACACAGCACTGCATTCACTACACACACAGCGTACAGGCATACACACAGCACTGCATTCACTACACACACAGCGTACAGGCATACACACAGCACTGCATTCACTACACACACAGCGTACAGGCATACACACAGCACTGCATTCACTACACACACAGCGTACAGGCATACACTCAACACATCGTGGGAGTCCCCTTCACGCTAGCGGCATTGTGGTTAAGGTTAAGTCTAATGAAAACCTTTAAGGGTAAGCAAGTTAAGGTTACGTTAGGTATACTTTGTGCTCTACAATCACTTCCCTGTTATCTGGACCCTGACAAATTTTTCACGAGTTTTAGTGCATTTTTCTGATGGAAATAGTGTTTTTAATGGAAACAGCGACCATAAAATTCTGTGATATATTTTTTTTTTTAATATGGGTTTCCGGAAAATAAAACTATCTCCATTAGAAAAAGCACATATTTTTGGCAAGGATAAATTAGTCAGTGTCTCTGAAAATAACCGCGCAGTCCTCGTCCATTATTACCGCAAAAAGTCCCAAATTCCACCCAGCCACTCCTACCCCCGTGACTGAGGTGGCTTCAGCTTCACCCAGGCTACAAACGCTATCTCCAGGGCACCTATAATACCTCAAATAAGTACACGTCCCTTCAACCCCACCCATGACCGTCCGCAGAGCGCTGGGTTGAGTGTACTTTAGTCTACATCAATAAATGGTAAGCAATATACAGGAGACATCACGTACCGGGGAAGGGAACGAGGTACAAACACCGTAATTACCACTACTATTAATGGTTTGGTTGGTCATACACTCACCTTAAGTGTTCCTCAGATGCTTCCCAGTGTGTTCAGTCCCCAAAAAGCCGTCACTAGCGTAAAAAACCGGATATATTTACATTTATTCACTGTGCCCCACACACACCACAGCCCTGCGCCAGCCTCACTCCTGTCCGAGCCGCTGATTGGCCACACGCGCTGTCAAGCCTCGCCTGATTGGTCCTGTGACGTCACTTGCTTAACGTTGATTGGTCCACAAAAATAAACATAAACAAATGGTATAGAGAACGGAATCCAACTTTGCTTCAGAGAAAATGTATAATTTGTCAGGGGAGACTTATACACTAACCGGATTAAGCCCTTCACGCCCAGAACTTTCCTTTGCTGATGTTTGATGTTTGATGTTTGAAGAATTTCGTCAGTTGTCGACGCAGCTGAGATGGATCTCCACTATAACCAGACAGCTCTCTCTCAGACTACCCCTAGAGAGCTATCTGCTAGTGCTTATAGTGTTGGCCGAAGCCAGCACCCCGGGAGGCGGGTTACAAACCCCCGGCTAACACCCGGAACCCATTCACTGCTGGGTGGACAGGGGCTCGGGTTTTAAGGAAACAGCCCAACTGTTTCCGCTCCGCCCGGGGATCGAACCCGGGACTTCTCGGTTGTGAACCGAGCGTGCTTCCTCTACACTACGGAGTTAGGTACGGAAAAGTACCTAAATATAATAAATATACCAAATTAGTTAAGTCTATAAGGATACTTAACAGGTCAAATCTATAAAAACATTGCTTATATTCGCTAAAAATCGGCCAATGGCACCCAAATTACATAACAATATAAATTATGTTCTGCATGGGTCTCAAGGGGTTAAGGGAAACAAATATATACGCTCTCTTTTTTAATATATATCTTAAAATAAAATCAGTTTACAGCAATTATATGTGGAGAAAAAATGCGCAAAGCTATATAATTGTAGAAAATACGGCAAATCAAATTGTTTTGAACTATACAAAGACGCATTTGGGTTTTATCACAGTTAGCAAAATAGTCTCACAGTAAAAAGGCACAATGTTTAACCTCACAAATTCATTAGCATTATCATCGTGAACATGTAGACAAAGTATGAGAATGAAAAGATAGAGTGCTGGAGTAAGTGAGTGAGAGAAGAGATGTAAGAGGGACTGGAGTATGTGAGAATGAGCTGCATGGACAAATGTGAAAGGGGAATGTGTAATGCAGATGTTTAGGTGTTGATATTACAGGTGTGTAATGCAGGTGTTCATATTACAGGTGTGCCGTGTACGTTCAGGTGTGTAATGCAGGTGTTTAGATGTTGATAGCTTCTGCCGTGGTCCCCCCTTTGAGGAAGTACCAAGGGACAAGTATATATGAACAATATATACATCGCATCAAAGCCAAGACACGAGTGACAAGACTTACACACGTATAGGACAGGTACAGACGTCACAGGTTATACAGGTCACAGACATCACGCCACGACAGGACGTCAGCTCTCAATGGCTGCCCACATCTTGCTACCAACTGTCCTGGTCATCCACTTGAAACACTACTCGTCTCTAGCTGTTCACGTCGCTCAACGAAGGACGCATCTTCAATCTCCTCGATCTGGAAAGAAAAAAGAAATATATATATTAGTCCCATCCTGCTACAAAAAAAAATTGCACTTTACAAAAAAAATACAGTTGTTTCTTTTCTATATTTTTTTATCATTTTCAAATAACAATGATATCCTGGCTTGAGCCAGAATTTATGAAGGTAATGATTTAACCTAATTAAGTAACTAATGACACATACACCTGTTATTGTGTCTTATAATTATAAATATTTTCACTCGGTTGCAGTCTGCTAGTGTTGCAGAAATATTAATGAAAAACATGACTCGGTTGAAAGACAGATATTATAAGCAAGCAAACATTTGATAAAACCCAAAACAAACACATTGCACATGTATACACGTAGGTATTAGTGTAGTGTAGTGTGTATAGTTATAGTGTAATTTTAATGAGTAATGTAATCATGTAATTTATATGAGTTAAGATATCGGAAGACACAGATTACATAAAAAAAAGGGCATAAATTCCTTACCCAGTGTCTGGAGGCCGCCACTTCAAGCTGCTGCACTCGGGTCATCCTGTTGGCCAGCACCCACTGCCTGGTCCTGGCCTGCTGCACCATCAGGAGGGACGAGGACGCCTGCCGCACTGCCCTGGCTCCGTCGCAGGTCCTGGAGGAAGGCACGGGATGCACGACGTCGATGGGAAGCACACCAGCAAACTTATTGGCGGCATTCTGGGCGGGGGGGATCTGTGGCGGGTACTGTTGAGCGAGGCGATGCGCGGGAGGAACTGACTGCTTGGAGAACCCGACGCAGGGATAGGCCGGAATGACAGGGGTGAAGGAGCATGGATAGACACAAGGGATGTATGCAGCGGGGCAGAGGGTTACAGACGAGGAGACAGAGTACTTAGCAACAGCAGCAGCATAGGTAAGATTGGCAGGGTGGGCAGGAGGGCGCTGGAAGGGTCTGATAGGGAGGAGGCACGGGCGTAAGGTGCTGGAGAAGAGGTGTTGGAAGCGAGTCATGGGTGTGAGTCTTGCAGGGCGTGAGTGGAGCTCCTCGATGACGGCGATGGGCTCTCTTGTCAAGGATCGCCACCTCTTCCTCTCCTCCTCTTCCTCCTCCTCGTCAGTGTGGACCTGTAACACGAAGAGATAGGTTAGGAAGTTGTCTATACTCGTGCATACATACATATAGAAGCAAACAGAAGCAAAGAATACAGAAGAAATAATACATATTATACAGAAGCAAAACACATCCAATAAGAGAAGGAGTAAATAAAAACAAGATGACAAAGTAAAAGTTCTTCTTGAGAAAAAGGTCCTTTGAAAATGTACTCGTCCCTTTCATTTTTTACTTTTGCGACACGAAGAGAATGTGGACTTGTATTTTTTATTTTGGTATTTTATGATAACGATAATAATAAGAGCATAATTACCAACATATGTATTTACCACTGTACAATACATAATAAGAACCCCGAAATAGTA
>JACEEZ010008157.1:37500-72500 GCA_016584305.1 Chionoecetes opilio
ACTACTCTTCTACTACTACTACTACTCCTACTACTACGACTCATTATATAACCTCCACCACTACTACTACTATATACCTACTACTACTACTCTACTACTACTACTACTACTCATTTAACCTCCACCACTACTACTACTACTACTACTACTACTACTACTACTACTACTACTATTACTACTACTACTACTACTACTACTACTACTATACTACAACAACAACAACAACTACTACTATACTACAACAACTACTACTACTACTCATTTAACCTCCACTACTACAACAACTACTACTACTACCACTATTACTACTACTACTACTACTACTATTTCTACTATACTACAACAACTACTACTACTACCACTATTACTACTACTACTACTATTTCTACTATACTACAACAACTACTACTACTACCACTATTACTACTACAGGCTACTACAACAACTACTACTACTACCACTACTACTACTACTACTACTATTTCTACTATACTACAACAACTACTACTACTACCACTACTACTACTACTACTACTACTGATGATAGTGTGGTGAAAGGGTAATACTGTGTGGTGGTTATGATGTTAATAGTGACGATGAGCTATGATGATGCGAGATGGTGTTGGGATGCGTGGTGATGATAAATATTTTCCCCTCACCTTCTACTACCCCCCCTCCCCTTTTACTACCCCCCTCCCCCCTCTTACACATTCCCTTAGATATTTTCCCCTCCTGACAACCCCCCCCCCCCTATCCCTCGTGTTGCTACTACTTTATTTACAATATTTTCATACTATTCTACGATTTCTGGAGTCATTTCAGATATTCGATTTTTTCATTAACATGTTATATAAAAGAATATTTACTGCATTTTAGCTCGAGCTTTTTGTTCATGGCATTTTCATCCTTTACTTTTTGTTATACTTGACATGTCCTTACAGTGTTGTCTTATGTTTTTGCCTTTGCTGCTGCCATAAACGGGTCGATGTCACGGGTTCTTGTAGCTTTCTTGTGTTCTTATATAATAATAATAATATATATAATTTGTTCTCTTTATTTTCTCGTAAGGTAACGTCCATATGGCAGCCATCTTGCATATTTACGAATTCATTATAAGGGAAATTCCTCAAAAGTTACGCTCACGTAGGTTACTTATTAGAATAAAAAGTAATTTTTTGATATCATTAATCCATATTAGGATATTTTGGGGGAATCTTCATAAAATGCTTGTAATCTTCAGAAATCCAAAATGGCTTCAACTTGGCGTTATCTTCTGTGCAGAGATTATTCACAGATCGTCAGGATGATGGCCAGCTGGCCATCGCGGGGAGGAAGGGCACGGAAGGGAGCTTTGCCCTCTGAGTGGCTGGCTGACCTCCTCTCCGGACCAATCACAACGCACCAAACCCATCATGTGGCCAGCGGGTGAAAAAAAAAAAAACCATTTAAAAAAAACCATACCAAAACAACGTAAAATATCATAAATGTTAGACGACATATGAATAGGAAACATTGAAATGACATGAATACGGTAAACCAAGATATTATAAATGTTTAATTACACATAATAATGTGTATTTGTTGACTCTGGACTCTGGGGTGACGTTTTCAGCATGTGGGTGGGAGGAGCCAGGAGGTGCGAGGGGTAACGCGATGTCATAGAGGCACTGCGTCGCGGGCATCACTTGTGCTTGAGACCTGCCTGGAATAAGACACGTTCAGGATGTCTCTCTCCCTCGACCAGTCCCTCACCGTGAGCCCCGCGCCCTCCTACGATGCCCTGGAAGTGATGGGTCTCGCCTTCCTGACGCTGGTGGTGGTGGGCCTCGTCGCCGCCGTGGGTTACTGCTGCAGGGTGAGTGGTGACCTTATATATACACCTTCCTCGTTGTATCTTGTAACTTTATTTCCTATCTATTGCTCTAGGTTTTGTATTGTTCTAGTTCTAATTGTCGTGTTTTATTGCATTACTTGCTGATAGGTGACACGTTTCTATTGTACTGTAGGCCCCTATCTATCATTAGTATGCAGGTTTTCAGTTTCTTTTTGTATTCGTGTGCTATTCATATTGTTCCATAGACTTAAATTTGATAGTTAAAACGTATTCAAGTCTTACTATAGTACGTCACTTTGAGTTCCGAGACACTTTTGATATTCAACCTTTTTTTTTTTTATATATGTGAGTAAAAATCTTGCTTTCAACCTACTCCCTCTCTATTTATTCATTTGACTCTTCCCTAATTTACTTTTCTTTTTCGTATACAGAGGAGGAAGGAGAAGACATCCGCTTGGCACCACAGCATTAGCAAGGAAGGGGGAATAATTGGAGAGTGTGATGATGGGAAGGAGAGAGCATCAGCATCGGGTTGTCGAGTTATGCTTCCCGGCCGTGTAGGTCCCGGTGGCTCTGTCTCCTGTCCTGAACTGAACGTCAACCTCCACGGCGACCTGATGAAAGAGCTGATGAAGAAAATACACACCAGGGTAGAACTGGAGTCTGTGAAAGAGGAGGAAGAAACCAAGACTGAAGATGAGACTGTGAACACTGAGGATAAGGATGGCGAAGAATACTTGAAGATTGAAGCTGAAGAGGACGAGGACATCATTGAGAAGTTAGACTACAAGGAAATAGGACTCCTGCAGCATATATACATAAACTGCAATGAAGATCCTGAAAATGACATAAAGAAAAGGGACGAGTACAAGCTTGGAGAAGCCCCTCGGCGCAAAAAACAGGGCAGTGAGAGGGATGAAGAAGCGGCGCAGGATTTAGAGTCTTACGAAGTGGCGCTCTTGTCGGCCGCGATAGAACATGTAGCGGCCCAAATGAATGATTATGTGGTTATTGGCATGGGAGACGTGATGGAGAACGAGGAACCCGTTGTGGAGATCGCGGTAGAAGCTGTAGAGGAACCCAACATCTCGGCCTTGGAGGAACCAGTCGTAAGGATGGAAGAGGGAGAGGTAGAGGAAGGCGTCGTGAGGATGGCTGACGAAGACTTAGAAGAGGACGACGAGCTGAGGGACTTTGGACGTGTCTAAGACTGAAGAACAATTCGTGTTGCTGGATATGTTTTCCCCGGAAGATGATGTGTATGAGGAGGAGGATGGCGTGTCTGGTGGGAATGAAGAGTCTGTCTCCTCGCCGCCAGCCTTCTGCAGCCAAGACGAACCAGAGGACGTGAAGCAATACCAAGAAAGGAACGAAGAGGAAGTTTGCTATGTGAGTAAATATTCTTTTAATAACCATCGCTCTTCATATTGTCATTATATACTACTCTTGATATTGTTTTTTTTATATATTTTGAATAGAGTGTATATTTTTAGCTATTTTCTAATCAATTCAACGTGGAAATCTCTCTATTAGTATTATTCTATCATTTACATCGTTATTTTTCATGTTTTGATTTTAGTACATCGATCGTATTCAATAACTTATTTGTATTAACTTTTGGATGGAGGTTTTCCTGTGTTGTTGACTTGTCTCGCTGTCTTGACTCACTGTGTTCATTATTATTATTATTATTATTTCCGCAGGAGGAGGAGGAGGAGGGTGTGCTCGCCTGCCCCGAGGCAGAGGACTCCGACGACAGTATTTACTACAGCTTCCGTGCCGACGACTAGGAATACCACCACAACCACCAGTGCCTTGGGTAAGAAACTAAGAGCGTCTCCTCTGTTGCTTCTTTGATATTTAGATACATGGTTATTCCTTTTTATTTCTTATCACACGGAAACTTATCACACAATTGAATCAATCAATTTCCTTGTTTTATAAAGGTTTACGCATAAAGCACGTTCGTATTTTATAGACTGACTAAATATCGTAACAATATTTAGAATAGGTCATCTTGTCAAGTTAAGAGTGTAAAGAAACCGCAAAAAGGTAATGGTTCTACACTCATACACATAACCTATAAGATCCTCCTTTCTTCCACATCCATAAATTGTCTCTTTCCTGGTCTCTTAAACAAAACTCCCTCAAGATTTCACGCGATTGCTTTTCCTATGCACTCACAACTTAACTTTTCTCAAAATCTATAGTCTTTTAAAGTCTAGTCTAAAGCTAGTATGTCTATTAATCTTGCCTTTCCCCCCCCCTTCCCAGGACACTCCCGCCTTGACCCTCGCCTTGACCTGTTGTCTTTCATCTCTACGCGACCTCCGCATAGCCGTGAAGGAGCGACGGGCAGCCAGGAGGGAGGCCCGAGGAACACACTGTGGGTTTGCCTTGCCGCTCTTCCCTTACCGCGGAACTTATTAGAATAGAAAGAAAATTATTAACTCATATTCAAGCATATTTTGGGGGAATCTTCATGAAATGCTTGCCATCTTCAGAACTCAAAAATGGCTTTATTGGATCATCATCTTCCTTTCTTCCGAGACACTTTAGATATTCAACCTTTTTTATATATATGTGCGTAAAAATCTTGCTTTCAACTTTTTTTTTTATATGTGCGTAAAAATCTTGCTTTCAACCTTTTTTTATATGTGCGTAAAAATCTTGCTTGCAACCTTTTTTTTATATGTGCGTAAAAATCTTGCTTTCAACCTTTTTTTATATGTGCGTAAAAATCTTGCTTTCAACCTTTTTTTATATGTGCGTAAAAATCTTGCTTTCAACCTTTTTTTATATGTGCGTAAAAATCTTGCTTGCAACCTTTTTTTTTATATGTGCGTAAAAATCTTGCTTTCAACCTTTTTTTATATGTGCGTAAAAATCTTGCTTTCAACCTTTTTTTATATGCGTAAAAATCTTGCTTTCAGCCTTTTTTTATATGTGCGTAAAAATCTTGCTTGCAACCTCTTTTTATATGTGCGTAAAAATCTTGCTTGCAACCTCTTTTTATATGTGCGTAAAAATCTTGCTTTCAACCTTTTTTTTTTATATGTGCGTAAAAATCTTGCTTTCAACCTTTTTTTTTATATGTGCGTAAAAATCTTGCTTTCAACCTTTTTTATATGTGCGTAAAAATCTTGCTTTCAACCTTTTTTTATATGTGCGTAAAAATCTTGCTTTCAACTTTTTTTTTATATGTGCGTAAAAATCTTGCTTTCAACCTTTTTTATATGTGCGTAAAAATCTTGTTTGCAACCTTTTTTTATATGTGCGTAAAAATCTTGCTTGCAACCTTTTTTATATGTGCGTAAAAATCTTGCTTCAACCTTTTTTATATATGCGTAAAAATCTTGCTTGCAACCTTTTTATATGTGCGTAAAAATCTTGCTTACCGTGTGTAATCTTTACGCTGCGAACACTCTCCTTTCTATGAGAATGTTGAGTTTACGCGTCACTTTATTCGATCTGCTCACTTATTTTTTTTGAGGCATTTGATTACTTGTTTTTTAGATGATTCAACAGTGAAAATGAATGTATTATCAATTCTATTAATTGTATAATTTGTACACTTATTACTTACGTCGCGTCTGCGTCACTTTTATGTGTTCTTGTAGTATATTTCGTGCGGCATTGCTATGAGAATTTGGTACAGTATTATGCGCAGAAATAATTTTTTGAGCTTTTGTGTTGCTGTTTTCTGTTCCTGAGTTAATATCCATGTTTTGTGCTTTTTGACTGGTTGGTCTTGTTGTGTGTGAGTCCTAGTCTGTCTGGCTATTAAGTGACAGATAATTTGAAACAAAGGGTATTGATTCCTTTTAGGATTTTTAGTTGGTAAATATTTTTTATGGTCTAGTCAATGGGTGTGCTCCTGGGGGCTGCTGAGCGGGCTGTTGAGCAGGTACAGTTTTGCACCCGGGCTGGGAATACATAGGTTGACGTGAACCCATTTTTTTCTGCAAATATCGTAGACATGTGTCATTCATTAACCTAATCCACAAAAATTATTCATTTTCACGCCTTTATTTCCCTAAAAACATTACTTTTGTAAAAGCGCGGGAAAAACAACAGCCACATTCAGCCGTGGCGCGAAACTTGCATGGCGACGTCACACGAGTGAGCCTCCCAGCCCCGCCGACACAGACACACGGAGACTCTGAGAAAAATGTATACTTGGGGAATTTTGGGGCTTCTGGTATATTTTTTGTGCGACACGAGCACATACTTGCATCCTGCATGGGCACGGCAAGAAAGCCGTGCCATTCCCGAGAGCTTAGCACCCATTCACAACCCACACGGCGACGATATATGTGTGCAGACCTTTGGAGCGACGGGGAGCGGCTGGTAGTAGCCAGGGTACTGCAGTCCTCTCATCTCGGAGGCCTTGCTACTACCCGCCGCTCCCCGCCGCTTGCCGCCGCTGCACACATCTGCACACATATATCGTCGCCCCACAGTTTGCAAATGGGTGCTAAGCTCTCGGTAAAGGTACAGCCCCCACGCTGCACCCACACAGGATGCAAGTACATGCCACATCGCACAAAAAATATATCAGAAACACCCAAAATTCCCCAAGTACTACATTTTTCTCAGTCTCCGCGCATATGTATCAGGCGGTGCTGGGAGGCTCCCTGTTGTGACGTCGCCGACCCATGGTGCATCGTCTGCTGATAAACAGTTGTGTTTTGAGAGCACGGGGAATTTACAGATTTTGAATGCGGATCATTTAAAAACGGGTGACTGGATGCAAAATGTGACAACATATTGTTGATATACTCGACCATGGCTATATTTTGACTGCATTAAATCAGGAATGATGAAATGGTCTGGACGATTACTTTAAAGGTTGGCTCAAAAGGTATTTTTTATGGTCTAAAACAGTCAAACTGGGATGCATGGCTCCCTGAGGGGCCTTTTTGCAATATGTAGCGGGCCATAAGTTGAGCAGTGTACAGGTTGTGTCACCCGTGGGCTGGGGGAATACATAGGTGGTGGAGTGAACTCTTAAGCCGGCCACACACACACCGGCGCGGCCTGTCCGGCCGACGAAAAGGGGCGTGGCTAGAGGCGGCCGGTGTGTGTGTGGGGGTGTTTTTCATCCGGCGGGGCCTGTCGCAGCGGCCGGATGAAAATCAGTCGGCGCTTGAAAATTCCGTCCGGCGCGGCCTGCCGCCTGCGTGTGTGTGGGTGCCTTCCGGCGCGGCCCGCCCCTCGCTCGGCCAGATAATGACTAATTGTACCAGTAATAATTGTTTTTATGATAATATAGATATTATATATGACGTATTATATATAGTATGACTTATTATATATAGGTATTATATTTGGCTATACATGCAGCCGTCACCAACAAGTCATTTTCGGACAGCGGATTCATGTTGTCACCACGGTGGTCCGACGTGTACTGTTACTACTGTATATTTTCATGAGGCGGCCGGTGTGTGTGTGGGTCTCGTCCGGCGAACGATGCCCCGCCACTTTTTGTCGGCCGGACAGGCCGCGCCGGTGTGTGTGTGGCCGGCTTTAGTGTGCCGCACAGGTTGGTGCTTTGCCTCGCTGCCAGGGACAGGATTGGTCTGTCACAAATATCGTAATTCTCATTTTTCATTCAATATTAATTGGTATTGATGTATATCTGAATCTATATTGTTATATCATAATGCGAAAAATACATTTGCGGCATAACATACTATTTTTTTGTATAGGCCAAGAATACTGTATGAGTAGCTCATGCTAAAGGTGGCATTATTATGGTCATGGTCTAACAGGATTAACGATGGTGATGTAGAGTATTGGGAGGCTGCAAATGCATGTTTATGAATAGTGAATGAGATCTCAACACATTTCATTAGTTGCACCGCGTCCTGGGTTAACATTTTAACGCCATATATACATGTGTGATAACGTATTACAAAGATCAACACGGGAAGAAACTTTCAAGTATTTAGAAATGAAACGTTTGGAACTAGAACTTTAGATACAGCTGGAACTTAAGGCAAATGAGTTCATGTGTACAGATGTCCCACCACGGTGTCTGAGGCAGGGAGGGGCAAGGGAATAGTGGCCAAGATGGTGGGGAGGTTGAGGGCCGCGTACCCGTGCCTTGAGTTGTGAGGGATGGCGGGTAAGCTTTGAGGGTGAGAATATGTTAACTCGTATTAGTGGGGATTACTATTGAGGGTGACTTACTGCCCTAGTGATCATTATTAAGATCTGTAGTTAATTAAGAATATCAACTCGTCTTTTGTAGCTTTTTTTCGGATCACCTGAAGATCCGTCACCCCAGAGTTTGGCAGGGTGACGGATCTTCAGGTGGGATATTCTGGGGTGACGGATCTTCAGGTGGGATATCCTGGGATGACGGATCTTCAAGTGGGGTCAAGACTTGAACTGACTTCACTTTCCAAATGAGGTCAGGTCAAATGGGTAAAAGAGAGGAGTCAGGACCCTCCAGTCAGGTAAGAGGACTATATAAAAATAAGTTGACTAAAAAATATAAGTCATAGGAGTCAGTGGACCCTGGCACGCAATACCTTCCAAACCCTAGCGTCCTACCCTGCCACTGTTGTGTGATGATTCCACTAAGGTTATTCGGTGGCTTCAACAAAACAGACTTTTAAAGCGTGAAATTAAGTGTGATACTTGTGATAACTGGATGAATTTGACAATATACTCCAGATCGAAGGATGGTTTTGTGTGGAAATGCCAAACAAAAGACAGCCTGAAGTATACAAATCCACTAAGTCTATATGAATTGTCTATAAGAATTGGATCTTTTTTTGCCCGTTCTCGAATTTCAGAAGATGCATTTCTCCAAGATGCATAACACAAAGGAATATATTTGTTATCATCATTTTATAAATTATATTCACTGTGGGCTGGGGTGACGGATCTTCAGGTGGGAAATCCTGGAGTGACGGATCTTCAGGTGGGAAATCCTGGGGTGACGGATCTTCAGGTGGACATTCTGGGGTGACGGATCTTCAGGTGATCCCTATTTTATTCTATCTTCTTCAAAAACAAATTCAAATGTAACCCTTACACTGATGCTATGTGTGGCAGGTCACGAGGCAGAGGCAGTGATCGAGCCTTGCCTCAGCGTCACCTCAGGTGTTGGGCGGTGGGTGTGTATGTATATATTCACTCGTTGGGTGCATTCACGGCCACAAAGACTGAGAAAAAGAAGAGAGCGACGACTAAGGCGATAATGAAGAACTAGAGCAAATATAAAGATAAAGAAAATAAGGAAGCTACAAAAGGCCGTGAGACCTACACGTGGTAGCTCCTGTTACTTAACACTACCTACATCCACCTTTCATCCCCATCCATGAAATGATCTAGCCTCCTTTTTAAAGCTCCGTATTGACTTCGCACTAACTACCTGACGACTGAGTCCATTCCAATCATTTACCACCCTATTTGTGAATAACTTTATTCCTTATTTCCTTTTTAAATCTACGCTTTTCCAGTTTGAATCCGTTACTTCTTGTAGAGCAGATACAAAGAAAAAAAGGATCACCTGAAGATCCGTCACCCCAGAATGTCCACCTGAAGATCCGTCACCCCAGGATTTCCCACCTGAAGATCCGTCACCCCAGCCCACAGTGAATATAATTTATAAAATGATGATAACAAATATATTCCTTTGTGTTATGGATCAGGATATCCCACCTGAAGATCCGTCACCCTGCCAAACTCTGGGGTGACGGATCTTCAGGTGATCCCTATAATGTAAAATACAACTACGTATATAGGCAACTATTATAGGTGAATACATCCCACCTGTTCCCCTTGTCACACCTGTCATTATCTCTTCACCTCACTTATAATCCCTGATGGAGGCTAGCTGGCAGGCCCGGGCGTCGGTATAAGTAATTAATAACCAAACCCCTTGAGGCAGATAGCTACGTTAATCCCCTCAAACACCAAGCATGCATAAGAACATAAGAAAAGAAGGATCACATGAAGATCCGCCACCCCAACTACACGTGAATTATTATTCCGGGGCACGAGTCGCAGGACCCAGCAACGGAGGTGGTATCTCCAACGGCAACTGCCGCCTGCGGCTCCTAGCCTCCTACCATGCCTTGTTTTACAATATTAGTCGTAATAAGTCAAGATACCAATCACGACTTTAAAAGTCTTTGTACCCAAGACAAGCTTGGACCACAAAATACACCGATTTAATTTTGAAAAGCTGCGCGGTAGAGTTTGTGTACATTTGGTCAAATTTCCACAATATTTATATTACTTGTGCTAAACACTTGCTACGACGTTTATGTGTCTATGCAATTAAATGGTAAATACTCAACAAAAAAGACTTTTACTTATATATGACGTTGTTAAATTTTATTTTAATATTGAAAACTTAAGTATTATACTATGAATATATAAAACCAATTAGCTACAGCCATTTTTATAGAATAATAACAATAATATACAGATGCAATAGCAGTACTCGATAGTAATTTTTCTACCTTTCTCAACTTACAGACAATTCATTTATCTATGAATGTGATTTATATAGAAGGGTTGCATAGAAGGAACTTGAGGATATAAAGGAATGTGTTAAAGGCAAGTAACAAAGGAAATAGGTATAGGCATAGCTTATCCTAAATTTTTTCTTCAGTGCTACATACATATCTTATTTCTCAGTAACCATAACCAAGGTATGAGTGACAGATACCCTAAATACAGTTTAGCAACATGTATTATAGTTTACATTGTGATATTTCTCTGAAGATGCAAAAAGGACAATAAAAAAAAAAAAAAAAAGAGAAGCGACCATCAATATAGGAACCATTGTTTATAGGACAAAACTCAACCACAAATCACAACACCTTTAAAAATGCAATATAGAGACATACAGGCGCCCGTAACACATCACATACATACACAAACATACTCAAAACAATACAAATAATATAAAACTAAATTATAGTGTGAAAAAAATGCGTAATACATAAAGAATACATAAATGAGTGATCACATTGCCCGCAGCGCCTCTAGTACTTCGCTGAGACCTAAGAAGACGCTAACCATTGACACCATTTTTACAAGGTAGGAATAAGAGACCATCATGTATAACCTTATGCGCTTGTAGAGAACCATAATAAGAGTCCGTAGGGTGAATAAGACGGCTGGACGTGATGAAATAAAGAGAAAATTGGATGTTAGTGTAGTGGTGTGTGGAAGGGCTCTCGCCTCTCTGTCCATCGAACACTATCTCATAATTGTCGTTTTTTACGTGTTTTAAGCCTTTCTCGGGGTTGATGTGGGGTGTGTGGGGTGACATTTGGGTTTATATCATGTGTGTGGTGTTAAATGTGGTGTTACGCTGGAGGAAAGAGGTGAAATAGGGTGAAATAAGTGGGCTTGGCGGGCAGAAAGGCAGTAAGCATCATGGCGGGGAGAGGCTTGGTGCCACAAGGGCCTAAGTGATCACCCGGTAACACTGTGAAGGTTTAAACGTTTTTATTGTGTTTTGCTTTGGTTTTTAAGAGTTGTGGGTGGTTGTAGTTGGTTCAGGTGTCGTCCTGGACGTGTTTTGCTTATCTAGTTCTTGAAGTAATGGTGTAAGATAAAATATTTGTCATTTTTATGTATTTTGTTTTGTTTGTCCCCTGTTACTTGGTATTTAAGGGTTTTAGGTGAATTAAGTGTCTTTCAGGGTCTGTTTGATTCCCTAAGCCTTGTAGTTATGGTGTGAGAGAGAATATCTTTGTTTCTTTCCAATCTACATTCCTCCCTCTCCTTTTTTCGGTATAAATTCGCAGTTTGCTGGGGGCATTAGGTACTACCCTGTTTTCCCACACGACACTTGTTTTATGATGTGTTTTAATGTTTTTTTAAATTAATTTGACACTCGCTTTTGGCTGAAATCAATACATTTATTATACTGCGTCAACTCCCCCTCCTGTTAATTATTTCAACCAAAATTGGTTAGGTTAGGTTAAATTAGGACAGATTAGGTTAATGGACGATTTGGGGTTTGATTTTGTAACGATGAAATCAAGAAAAAAATCATTTATTTCAGCTTAGAGATGAGGAGTGCATGACAGAAGAGACACCAAAAGACCTTTTTGGAGAGGTGAAGAAGAGAATATCAGATGGACAAGACACAGAGTTAACAGAAGTGCATTTTTTTCGAAGTGCATTTTTTTAAAGTGCATTTTTTTCGAAGGTTTTTTTTTTCGAAGTGTTTTTTTCCGAAGTGCATTTTTTTCGAAGTGCATTTTTTTCGAAGTGCATTTTTTTCGAAGTGCATTTTTTTCGAAGTGCTTTTTTTCGAATTGAATTTTTTTCGAAGTGCATCTTTTTCGAAGTGCATTTTGGGTAAATTTTTACGATGGCACCAAACTTCCCTACACAATTGGGAGCATGGTTTTTGTTTACCTTATTGTATTCTAAGAGACATTTTCCCTTTGAGCTTTCCGTCACAAATCAATAGTTTCGGAGATATAGAACATTTTAGGTGGGGGGAGGAATATGTCTCCTTGTTTACAAAATGCCTCCCTCTTCCTCTTCTTGTGACCTGTATCGCTTTTGTTTCGGAGGCGCACCCGTGGCTACCTTACCTTACCTAACCTAACCTAACCTAACCTAAACCTTACCTTACCTTACCTTACCTAACCTAACCTAACCTAACCTAACCTAAACTAAACTAAACTAAACTAAACCTTACCTTACCTTACCTTACCTTACCTTACCTAACCTTAACCGTACCTAACCTTTAACCTCCTAACTGGGTCCAATAATAAAAAAGTTGGTAAATTTTTACGATGGCACCAAACTTCCCTACACAATTGGGAGCATGGTTTCTGTTTACCTTATTGTATTCTAAGAGACAACTTCTTAATTCTAAGATTCTATTTTCTCTTTGAGCTTTCCGTCGCAAATCAATAGTTTCGGAGATATAGAACATTTTAGGTGGGGGGAGGAATATGTCTCCTTGTTTACAAAATGCCTCCCTCTTCCTCTTCTTGTGACCTGTATCGCTTTTGTTTCGGAGGCGCACTCGTGGCTACCTTACCTAACCTAACCTAACCTGAACCTTACCTAACCTAACCTAACCTAACCTTTAACCTCCTAACTGGGTCCAATAATAAAAAAGTTTAATAAAATACCAAACAAAAGCGATGTAGGTCACAAGAAGAGGAAGAGGGAGGCATTTTGTAAACAAGGAGACATATTCCTCCCCCCACCTAAAATGTTCTATATCTCCGAAACTATTGATTTGCGACGGAAAGCTCAAAGAGAAAATGTCTCTTAAGGTGCGGTCACACGGACAATTTTTCTGGCAATATTACACCCGGCAACGCAAACGCGGCCCAAACTCGGATATAATTGAGAGTTCTAATGATGACCAACGTGTCGGTCTTTCGGCAAGACATATTGCTGCAATATTCCCACCACAAACGCATATTATTTGACATTTCTTTTTAATGCACGCTCTAATTCAATATACAGAAGCTGAAATACATAGCTACATAGTGGCAAGAACCGATTACAAGACGAATTGTGAAGCCCTGTACACTCTTGTACGTGTTTTTAAGCGATTTGAAGGATACAAAACACCAAGAAAAATTTAAATGAGTTATGGTTTGTATACATTTTCCTTGTTGACGGTCTATTAATAACTAAAAATTTTAGGGGATACCAACTTATTATTGATCACTTTGATGTTGAATGTTGAATGTTATATGTCTGATACACAAGAATCCATTTTAATCATTCACCACCCTATTTGTGAACCAGTTTCTCCCTATTTCTCCCTATTTTTCCAAAGACGCTTCTTCAGATACATCTTGAGAAGCCAAACTTGCCATTCAAATTATTGCTACCTCTGAAAGTCCGTGTGACCAAAACACGGCAAGGTGTTGCCTTTGCTGAATAATTGCAGCCTGAATATTGACGGAAAAGCTGCTCATGTGACCGCGGCTTTAGAATACAATAAGGTAAACAAAAACCATGCTCCCAATTGTGTAGGGAAGTTTGGTGCCATCGTAAAATAATGCCCATTTTTGGTTATAATGGACGAGAGTTTCGCGGTCGTTTTCAGAGACACCGACAATTTTTTCTTGGTCTACAATAGGTGCTTGTTCTAATGGAGATAGTTTTATTTTGCGCAAAAAAAAAAAAAAAAAAAAAAAGTAGTACTTTGTGGTTAAGGTTAGGTTAGGTTTCATTAAAACCTGTAAGGTTAGGTTAGGTTTCATTAAAACCTTTAAGGTTAGGTTAGGTTTCATTAAAACCTTTAAGGTTAGGTTAGGTTTCATAAAAACAAGGTTTTTGTTGTTGCTGTTTTTTTTTTTTTTTTTTTTTTTTTTTTTTTTTTTTTTTTTTTTTTTTTTGCGCGCGCGCAAAATAAAACAAGTACCATTAGAACAAGCACCTATTGTAGGCCAAGAAAAAATAGTTGGTGTCTCTGAAAACGACCGCGAAACTCTTGTCCATTATTACCGCATTTTTTTCGAAGTGCATCTTTTTCGAAGTGCATTTTTTTTTAAGTGCATCTTTTCGAAATGCATTTTTTTCGAAGTGCATTTTTTTCGAAGTGCATCTTTTTCGAAGTGCATTTTTTCGAAGTGCATTTTTTC
The DNA here is from genome assembly GCA_016584305.1 of Chionoecetes opilio. NCBI lineage: Eukaryota > Metazoa > Arthropoda > Malacostraca > Decapoda > Majidae > Chionoecetes > Chionoecetes opilio. The sequence continues at coordinate 51,940 of JACEEZ010008157.1, forward strand.
GAAGTGCATCTTTTTCGAAGTGCATTTTATTCGAAGTGCATTTTTTCAAAGGGCATTTTTTTCGAAGGGCATTTTTGTGTGTCCTTGGCCAGTCCTTTGTGATGTAAAAAAAAAAAAAAAAAGTAGTTATAAGACCGAGGTTGGTCAGATTTCAGGAACAAAGCATTGGGAATATACAATCTATATGACTGCTTCATCACGCCAAAGCTCTCTTTTTCTTAGGGTTTTACTCCTACTGATGAAAATATAAATAATAACGAAGTTGAACCCCAACTCAGATTGTCTTCATTTTATTTTAATTTCATGTTTCGAAAGTTATCCTAAGCAAATTACCGGAGCCTTTTGGTAGAGCACAGTGTCTCACATCTTATATTCATTATACTCATAAATAAATTAAAAACTATCCTGTAAAAATCTAAAGATCTCTTGGCTGGGCTAAGCCCCCGATGTTTCAAGATCTTAAATATGTCCCTGCTCTTGTCTTTAAATGCCTTGTAGTCTTGGCGGGAGAGACAATATTGGTATTTTTCATCTGCATCTTTCCCTCCCTATCTTGTCTACTATTCTTTATTATTTAGATGTTTTTGAGTGATTGTTTGGTGATTTAAGGAAAATTGGTTCACAAATACGGTGATAAATGATTGGAATGGCCTCAGTAAACAGGTAGTTAGTGTGAGAGTCATTAGAGAGTTTTAAAAGGAGGCTAGATAAATTCATGGATGGGGATGAAAGGTGGATGTAGGTAGTGTTAAGTAACAGGAACTACCTCGTGTAGGTCTCACGGCCTCTTGTAGCTTCCTTATTTTCTTTGTTTTTATGTGCAAATTGTTGAAGTAGGATCCAAGTATCTTTTCTTGAGGCCAGAGGATGCATTGATATTGATGTATCAGTCACAAGACACTAGTATTATCTGCTCATCCTTCATAATCTAAAAAAAAACAAGATGGATTGAAGATAAAAGCTTCATATCTGTTATATGTAGCAACCATTTATACACTCATTCCTCATTCAGCGTGCGAGTTTCGTTCCTGGAAAGTTGTGTATTAAGCGAAAAATGCTTTATACAAATTCTGTTTTTACATTGATTTTCCCGTTGATTTCATAGAATTATAGAAGAATATCGTGCGTAACTTTATTACAATTATTTTTTTGCCTAACTCTGAATTTGTAAATGTTATGGGTGTACTAACTGTTACAGCAACCATTCCTTATCTTGTCACTGCTGGTTTCCATAACTTAGGAAAAAGTAATGGATGGGTTTATAGCTGCATGGCTGATGGAGGGATCAATGTGTAAGTATACAAATAATGCCACAGATGCAGCTATGCCATGAAAAGGAGTTTAGGGCAAAGGATACAATTCACAGCAACATTATCAAGTTTTTCTTCACTTTCCCCCCGGCGAGTAGGTGATGGGCCGCTGACAGGTGGGCGGCAGCAGTGATGGCAGAACCTGCACCAGACCCCTCAGGGTTCTCCCAGGACCTGTTCTCGCCGCTGCAGTTCTGTGAGGTGGTGCAGGAAGGCCAGGCACCACACCACCATGCTAAGGACGAGGACCAACAACAAAAACAGCAGCAGCAGCAGCAGCAGCAGGCCTCACAAGCACAGCCACGCCACACTCAGCAGCTGACGGCCGCTGCTGCCACTACCGCCCTGTCGTTGCCGCCACTCACGCCCTTGGTGAGCCTGGCAGGCGTGCCCACCAGCACAGCAGCACAGCACCCACACCTGCAGCCCCAGGCGGTGGTGACCCAGATGGTGCCCCACCCTCACGTGCAGCAGCAGCAGCAGCAGCAGCACCCACACCTGCACCCACAGCCGCATGCCCCACCCAGACTCCTGCAGCAGCAGCAGCAGATGGCAGTGCAGCAGCAGCCCACCACGCAGCAACAGCCAATGGCACAGCAGCAGCTCATGCAACAGCACCAGCAGCAGCAACAGGTTCAGCAGCAGCAACAACAAACTCAGCAGCAGCAGCAGCAGACACAAATGATGCAGTCACAGCAGCAACAACAGTCACAACAACAGCAGCAACAGCAGCAAGCAAAGCAGCTTCAACAGCAACAAGTTCAGACATTACAACAAATACACCAACACTTACAACAACAAGCACAACAGCAGCAGCAACAGCAGCAAGCACAGCAGCAAGTGCAGCAGCAACAGCAAGTACAGCAAGCACAAGAACAACAAAAACAACAACAAGCACAGCAGCAAGTACAGCAACAAATTCAACAAGTTCAACAGCAGCAACCACAGCCTCAACCACCACCACCACCACTACCACACTCACAGCCACAGCCGCAGCCGCAGCAGATCCTCACCTCGGTCAGCAGTGTCCAGATAGTCAATGGGCTGCAGCTGCCCGTCGCAGTGCAGCATGCGGCAGCCACGGCCGTGTCAGCCAACAAGGTGCCAAGTGCCGTGGTGGCGTCATCCCCCATCACCACCACTGCCGCGCCCCCCACCGGTCCCCCGCCCCTCATAGTCATTGTCAATAACACCACTAACACCACCACGGCCACTGCCATTAACACCAGTAACAACGGCACCATTGGAAGCAGTAATGGTATTATCAGCAGTAGCAGTAGCAGCAGCACCACTAACAACAGCAACATTACCACCAACAGCCAGACAGCCATGGTGGCACTTACTGCTGCAACCACCACCACCACCACTACCACCACCTCTGCCAAGCCTGCCACTAATGGAACACCTAATACTCAAGAGGTGAGTGCCAAGCTTGTACTCACGACAGTAAGATAGAAGAAGCAACAATTAAGGTTTGACTTAAGATACAATTTAAACTACTTTTACCATACACGAATAAAGATATGGTTAACCCCTTGAGGCCCAGAGAATAATTTCCATTGTAATTTGGCTACCATTAGACAATTTTTAGTGAATATAAGCAATATTTTATAGATATGACTTGTTTAGTATCCTTGTCGACTAACTAATTTGATGTATTCAGTTACATCTTGTAATTATATGGCTCGAGAACATACAATTTTTTATAGCAAAGGAAAGATCTGGGTGCGAAGGGGTTAAAACTTAATAGATGTACTGCCACCTCTGCCATTGTCACTTTCCTTGCTCCTGTGTAGGCCAAGCCAGTGCCCGTGAAGAGGACGTGGCGGCGGCCCTGGAAGAAGAAGAAGGAGAGGGAAAGAAGCAGCCGGTGAAGAAGGCGCGGAGGGTCAAGAGGAAACGCATCGTCGTCCCTAAGAAAAGCGTCATCCACATTGACTCCAAGAATGGCCCCATGGTGAGAGAGAGAGAGAGAGAGAGTTCAAATTCAAATTCATTTGTTCAAATTCATTTATTTTCCACAGGGTAGTGGTTATTACATCAAATACGTATAATAATTGGTAGACTTGTCTACATGTCAAGCTTATTTTACATGCTAAAATATAGGCAAAAAATATGAGTGAGTAAGTCACTGTAGAGAGAAGAGAGGGGGGGAGAGAGAGAGAGAGAGGGAGAGGGAGGGAGAGAAAGGGGGGGGGGGGTGAAGAGAGAGAGAGAAGGGGGGGGGGAGAGTTATTTAGGACCACATGAAAAATAGATCACAGATTTTTCAGTTCATACCAAATTGAAATATCCAGCCTTACCCCTGCCTGCTGTGTCCCTGTGAGTAACCATCACAAGAACCTTTCCTCCCCACCACAGATCGACACCGCACTCAACCACATCAAGAGGGAGAGTGAGGAGGCCATCAACCAGCTGAAGCAGAAGAGACAACGGATCAAACTAAACCGAAACTCTGGCCGAGAATACATTAATAGGCTTGGCAAGGTGAGGAAAGGAGTGTGCACGTCACCCTCCTCATTTATGGGTTACTTGGTGATGGGGAAAAGACAGCCTCCTCATTTATGGGTTACTTGGTGATGGGGAAAAGACACCCTCCTTCATTATGGGTTACTTGGTGATGGGGAAAAGACAGCCTCCTCCTTTATGGGTTACTTAGTGATTAGTCAGGAGGCTGAAGTCAGATAAGTGCAACACCCTGTTGATTGCATGTTAGAATAGTGCAACAAGTCTGAATGGAGTGTCCAGACATACAGAAATGTGAATCAACTTGTTGGACATTCTGGATATGGATAGTATGGCCGCCATGACAATTTTCAAAATGGCCGCCACGATCGAAACTTTTCTTCATATCTCAGCTTGTAATTGGGATAAACTTACAAAGTCAGAGTCAATTCCTATGTTTTTTATCATGTCTGAGTTGATTCTGGCATTAAAATGAACCATAGTGCTCAATTTTTTTTTTTAAAAAAAAAAATAACAAATTACTTGTGCACACAAAGATTTTGGTGCGAAGAGAATGAAGCAAGACCAAGATGATGTGCAAAAGCTCATTGACCTGTTCAAGACTTACAACCCATTTGATCGCACTTCACCAGAACTAGCCTCACTTACCACAGGGGACGTTGCAAGTGAAGCTGTTACAAATGACCTTTTGAGTGCAGAAATCACTGGGAAGCAGGTTGTGTCAGAGTTTGTTGAGAACAGGTTCATCAAGAAGACAGCAAGTTTTCATGACAGAATCAAGTCAAAGAATCTACAAACTTTTGAGAGCACGTACACTGTTCAAGTCAAAGTCGGAAAGGAAAAAACTGTTGCACTAAAGGCAGACAGAAACTTTCTGAGGCATGTGGTAACAGCAATGCAAGCAGGCAGAGATGTTGCCATGAACAAAATGTTGGAGCAAGAGATTTGCACTGTACCACTTTCTCTGGCAATGCCTGATGGCAGACTGCGCCTACCTCAAAACAAAGCTGACCTCGGCAAGGTTCTCCAGCAAGGCTTGCCACAGAATGTTGCGCCTGGACCATACCCAACATGCACTATCATTGACGGAATGGCCATGATCCAGAGACTAGGGAGTAGGATGAACGCTAAAACTCTCGGCAAATGGGCTGATGCTGTTGCTGACCGTGTCAGTCATGTGTTCTCAAACAAATGTACCAGGGTTGACCTTGTCTTCGACCAGTACAGGAAGAAAACAATCAAATCAACAGCTCGAAGTCAGAGGGCACGGGGCAAGAAAGCAATCTGACGAGACGTGCAGGCAAGAAGTCAGTCCATTGGGCAGTGGGATAGATTCATCTCCTTAGATGAAAACAAAGCTAGCTTGGCAAACTTTCTGTGTACAGAGTTAGCAAACAAGTTCCAGAACGAAGAAGGACGAGAGCTGGTGTTGAATGGAGGATTCACAGATCCTGCAAAAGTGTGGACCTCGTCAGGGAGAGATGTTTCAAAGTTGTCATCTGCTGAGCATGAAGAGGCTGACACGAGAATTCTTCTCCATGCAAAGGAAGCAAGTGAGCAGAGATACCCTCAAACGATTGTAGTGAGCCGAGACACTGATGTCCTTGTTCTCCTTCTCGCCCATCAGCCACAGCTCAGCCTCTTTCTGTGGATGAATGCGGGAACACCTAAAAAGCAACACTTAGTTCCTGTTCATTCCATCACCATCACAGATTCGCAGAGGACATCGCTTCTGGCATTTCATGCTGTAACAGGCTCAGACAGTACAAGCCAGTTTGCTGGCATTGGGAAGCGCTCCGCATGGGCTATCTTCCTAAACAACTCTCAACTTCTGCAGAATCTTGGCAGGGAAGACTTTCTAGATGAGAATGTGCTAGCTGATGCAGAGTCATTTGTCTGCAAGCTGTATGGTCCCAGTAGCCAAAACAACTCCATTCAGCAAGTCAGGTGTGATCTGTTCCTTGGCTTGACCAAAGCAGTTGAGAATCTGCCTCCAACACGCGATGCTCTGACTCTCCACATCAGGCGGGCACATTATCAGACCCTAGTGTGGAGAAGAGCCTTGGAAGCTGAACCCCATCTCCCTGCACCTGAGGATAGTGGGTGGGAACTGGTGGTAAAAGAAGGCAGTGAGGTGCTTCAGCCCCGGCTGATGATTGGCAAGCCACTCACTGCAATCTGTTTAGAGCTCACAACATGCAAATGTGCATCCTGTGCAACTCGACATTGCAAATGTGCACAGCACGAACTGGGATGCACACAAGCATGTAGATGCAAAGAACTTAGCAGAAATCCATTTACTGTTCAAGTTCAGTAAGCCATAATGAAACGTGTTTGTGCATTCTTTCATGGTTTCTGCAAGACAAAATATGCCATGTTGTATGTCAGAAGGAATCTGATAACAATAACATGTTGACTGACACTAATGAATCCTTCACCATTCTGAACAATTTCATGGCAATGAGACTGATGCCATCAGCATCATAAGTAATAATGGTAACACTGGTGTAAAACACAGATATGTGTTGCTTCTGTCAAGTTTGTTCGCCGCGTTGACGTCTACTAATTCGTGTGCTAAACAACTGTATGATTGTTTGTCAGGATAAATACAAATATTACACATTGTTTTAGTTCCTTTATAACACAGGTTTTGATGTTTTAGCTTTAAAGTTAACCAAAACAAGAATGGTTCTGCACAGTTTTGTTGTCTCCAGTTTTGCCCATTATTTTGTTAATTTTTTCTCCTAAAATCGGGAATAACATGAATTTTTGTGATCCAATACAAAAATAAAGTAAATAAATGTGTTCCCCGTGTTGGAATATGGTATAATTGACACAAACATCACACATTTATGGCCATTACAACCTACAACAAGTTTAAAACAAATTCCGATGGCGGCCATTTTGGAAACTGTCATGGCGGCAATACCATCCAGATTCAGAATGTCCAACAAGTTGAACTACACTTCTCTATGCCTAGACACTTTAAAAAAAACCAGTTGAACAATTCTAACATGCAATCAGCAGGGTCGCCTTTGTTTTTGCAAGCTACAGATTTCAGCCTCCAGACTAGATGGGGAAAAGACAGGGCGGCCAACTTACTGCTCAGGAAACTACCTCCTCTGTTTGCACTGAATGAAAAGCCTTTGAAACCCTTTAAACTTCTCCATAATCTTACTTCAAATTTTGTATCCCCTTTCCCAACAATCCTTCTGTGTTTCCTCCTTCACTACTTGTTGCTGCCTCTTGTTTGGGCTTTCTCTTTATAACTATAGTCTATTTTTTTTTTTACGAGGCGAAAATGCCAGTCTATCTTAAGGTCTCGTGCTTAAAATTATGCCAATGTTTACCTGATGGTATGGTTAACTATGATAAAATGCAACTTAAATTTTGAAGAACCGTACTGTTCCCTTCTCCTGGCATTAAATATCAGTCAGTAAGCAGCAAGGGGGCAGGATTTTTCACCTCGTTAAAAAAAAACTTGAGTATGCATCTTATTCCCTTTACTTTCCTCCTCCCACACCGCCGCTAATCCCCGCCCCGCCCCATGACAGGTGGTGGGTGCCCGGACCATTGGTGCGCCCTGCCACTGTCCCCTCAAGTGCTGGGAGCGCATGGGGTCAAAGGTACTGGAGATCTTTAACAACTTCTGGGACCTGTGTGACTTCAACCTGCAGAACTCCTACCTCTTCACCTGCCTCAAGCTGTGTGACGTCAAGCGCCGCTACACCAAGAAGGTAAGTGTGCGTACGTACGTGTGGCAGGCGGCACGGGTATTGTACTCGTATGGGACTGGGTCAACCACGTCATCCCATTTTTGTCTTTTCCCTCGGGTCATCAAACAATATTTTTAGTTGAATAATTTTTATATCCACTGTCTCAAAACTGATTTCATGTGTCTGTGTTCTGTTCTTATATTCCATACTACACTGGTGTACTTGGCTTACGACCATAATCCGTTCTAAAATCGCCGTCGGAAGCAAAAAACGGTCGGATGGCAAGTCTTTATTCTTGAAAACCCCAAAGAATTCCCCCCAAAAAATAGTAATAAAAAAAAATTGTTGTTACTTAAAAGTGCACAAAAATGCATATAAACAATGCCTTTTACCCTACAATGCACAGCATAGTGATTACCATTAGCAAATGTACCAGTAAAGTCGCAAAAAATATTCTAAATTTTGTACTCACCCAAGTGACGAGTTAGAGCTGGCTTGTAGAGTCGATATTGGTTGAGTGGGATATGAAGCAGCACACTTAGTGCTGCTTGGAAGAAGAGTCCTTCCATTATGCCAGGGTCATCAGGGTCGCTGTCGCTGTCACTGACACCCACAAGTGCATGGCAGGGAGGCTGCCGTGCACTCTCACTAACACTGGCCAGGCACCTCACTGTCACTGTCACTTTCACTGCGGGGAGGCTGGCGCGCACTGACAATACCACTGGGGCTGCAGCTGACTGTCACTGTCAGGAGAAACACTGCAGGCACTTGGGTCAAGGGCAGAACTTGTGCCAGGCTGCAGTTGCGGTCAAGGGAGTAAGATGTATATAGAGAAAGCACAAACAAGAGGCAGCAACAAATAGTAAAGGAGGAAACACACAAGAATGGAGGAGTAGAGGCATGGAAGGCAAGTTTGTTAAGAGGTAGAAATTTCCTCCATCTTCCCCTTCCCCCAGCCGGCCGAGGATTCCAGGCGCCAAAACACCTTTGAGTACTTTGTGAGGATAAACGGCAAGCACTTGAGGGTGTGCAAGCGTGCCTTCATGAGCTGCCACGGCCTGACCAGCGACAAGCGGCTCCGCACACTCTTCCACCAGATGAAGGTGCGTTGTGTGGCCCGCTGCCTAGCCTGGGTGCTGTTGTGGTCCTCTCTCTTGCCACAGTACTGTTACTTTTGTTGATACTTTTGTTTACTTTTTAGTGATGATCATGTATATTTTTCATACTGTAATTCTCCTCTTTTTTTTTTTTTTAACCCCTTGAGGCCCAGAACGTATTTTCCATTGTAATTTGGATATACCATTAGACAATTTTAAAGAATATAAGCAATATTTTATAGATATGATCTGTTTTAGTATCCTTTCCACTAGCTAATTGGTATTTTAAGTTAGTTTTTGTAATTTCCTGGGTAAGGATAGACGATTTTATATAGCCCAGGAAAGATCTGGGCGTGAAGGGGTCAACAATGCCTGTCAGGTCATCAGTACTTATAAGTTTTCCCTCTAATCTCTCTTTTTCGTCTTTCTGATCTTCTTTCTTCCATTCCTTCACCCCACGGTCGCCGCCCTCAGGATGGAGCGCTGGTGCCGGAGCCAGACCGCCGCGGCAAGCACCTCCGTCCCGTCAAGTCCCCCAATGGACACATCACCTCAGGCCATCAGTCGCACCACCCCCACCACGCACACCACCACCACCACAACACCTACGCCAACACCAACACCACGGCCAAGACCAAGAAGGCTCGTAAGAAGAAGCAGAGCAGCAAGACAGACGCGGCAACGAATATGAACGGCAAGACCATGTACACTCCCCCGCCCCCCCCAATGACACACATCCTCCCCCACTGCACCCCCCCACCCCCCCCACCAGCACATGCAGCGCCCATGCAGGAACCCCCACATGCCTACATACCCAACGGAGACATTTACTTCCCCGGCCACTACTTGGAGCCCCACCAGGCCATGGGCCCGCCCCCTATGAACCAAATCCCCTCATGCCAGAAGATGCTGGAAGCTCCGGCTTACTTCATGGCAGGGATGAAGGAGAACACCTTCCACCAGTAGGCTTGTGTGTGTGTGTGTGTGTGTGTGTGTGTGAGAGAGAAAGAGAGAGCTAGCAAGTGGATAAGGGCGGCATTCCTACTTGGTCCAGAGAGGGAATGTCTTTATTGCTTGCAAATTATAATTCAGCATTTTGCAGATTGAAATACTGAGAAGTGAATATTAAGTAATCAAATATTTATAATCATTCGCTCATTGCCAGAAAAAATATCAAGAAACCAGCAAGTGACAAAGGCTATAAAAGATGGCTTGAATTTAAACATTTAAAATTTAGATTTAAAATAAATAAAGAGATACAGAACATTTTGGAAGGTACATACATATTATAGAGAGAGGAAAATAGTTCAATGGTCATAGACGGTCAGAAGTTTGAGTCCAGCAATACGAATCATCTGCGTGAGGCGGCATATCTCGGGTTACCTCGTCCAATCGTGCTTTGTCATGTTATCCATTTTCACCTGAATCTCAATACTCATCAACATTATTTCCTGCTGGCTTGAATTTCCTCTTGTCCTCCTAAGTGTTGTGTGTGAGAATGTAGTTTTCTATGCTGCCTCTATGGATAACCTAAGCAGTGCAGGGAGCATTCATACTGTTATTGGAATGCAAATGGAATGATCGCAGTCAAAGGTAGAATGAGTGAGCTACATTGGTTATTAGACAAGGCAGAAAGAGATTAGAGTGAGATTAGTGGTAGCTGTCATGATGAGAGAATTTCAGTATAGAGATTTTTACATAATTTTCTCATTTCCAAGGCCCTCCCCCAAACACGAGATGCTACCTAAGACAGCACTCCACTCACAAAATAGAAACAATTTGCAATTTACCATTCTTATTTTCAGATAAATAAAACAATGAGATCACTGTTAGAAAATTATAGACAAAGGAAATTGTTAGATAAGGGGGAGAGATAAGGATAGATAAGGGGAAGAGGATGAGATAGTAGGTATCATTTACAGTAGAAGTGAAATAGAGTGAAAGGAATAGAGCTTCTTGATAGAGGCAGAAATCCACAAGCTCTCATCAGTCCTCCAGCAGCAATCAAACTAGTAGTCAAATAGCAACTGAGCAGTGAAGGAAAGGATCTTTCTTCTCTACTCGCTGAGAAACCCGGTGATCAGCCTCATTTGGGCAGCAGATGTTAGAAGTTCCTCCCCGATTCTGTGATAGGTGTTAAGGAGTCCGTTGCAGTGTGAGCTTCCCGGTGCAGGTTTAGATGGTCCAGCAGGAAGAGAAGAGAGCAAGAGTTAGAGAGAGAACACTCGGGTGTGACTGGATGTATGAAGCACTTCCAATCTGTTTTCTTTTATATTATTATTGTTTATTGCTCTATGTGATATCTAATATACAGTGCTATAGAGCTGGGCGTGTGTGTGTGTGTGTTCTGGGCAGCTAAAAAGGCAAAAATTACTTGCATGGAACTTGGTCGAAAAATCACAAATAATTCATAGAATGGAACAAAGTTGATGTCGAACCATGTCGATGGTTTCCTTTTGAAGGCAGTAATTAACCTTAACACCATAATGTACCAACCAACGCCCGCAACACCCATCACCCCTTCAATGCTCAGTTTCCTTCGCTTTTCCTCATTTTCCCTTCGTGTACATTTTCTCATTTACTCTTATTTCATCTGCGCACATTCTACACACAAATATTTTGCTTCATACACTAGATCTTTTACCTATGTTGTCATGCGTCCGAGCGGCCAACGAGCCAAAAGTGAGAAGGGTGATTCGTGCCCATGATCACTTGTACCTGCGAAATCCGGCAATAGGAGGTCTGGAAAATAGAGTCTAGTGTACATTAGAGATGTACCGAATGTCTAAAATGCGGATGCGAATTATTTTGCGTAGTAATTTGGGGCATACGAGACCCCGGATTCACCTTCTAGGTTGACCACCCAACCTAACCCTCCTTGTAGGCCTTGCATACCTATACATTCTTTTTCATTTGCAATGAAAATGTGCGGGGCGGGCCACCCACAACTGAAAATAATGTTGTCTTTGGAAAAAGTGGTGTCCAATAATGCAATATCCTTTATTCTTCCTTTTCATCTATTACAAGTTGAAGTGTCTTCAAAAATTCATGTCAACGAGTGTTCTACCATTGATGAGACCAACCACCAGTTGATGTTTCAATGAGAGTTACAGTCGACCACAGTTCCCTAATTCCTAATTTGCAAAGGGCGCATTTGAAAGCGAGGTTCCTCCACTGAGGAATGGTGCATTTGACTCCTCTGCCATAGTTCTTGGGTTGAACACACACACACACACACACACACACTCACTCACTCACTCACTCACTCACTCAGTCAATCAATAATAAGTATGTCTGCATTCAGAAGCCTTTGTTGGAAGTGTGCCAGTGGACCGAATGGAATATGAAAGTGCACTGTTAAGGGGCATTCATACATAGCACAACAGTATTATGGTGTTGCAGTCTTGTTATAACACCAACCTGGATGTAGGAATGTATCCTCCTCCTCACTGTGGCATTATGGAAAGTATCATCAGGTGGTGTTAGGATTTAGAGTATTTCCTCAACCTAGCAATTCAAAACAGTACATAATGTGACACATGAGTATATCCCTTGGGTGGTAATGCTGTTTTTTCTTTCTTTTAATTCATCGGTCACATAAAAACAAGTATGCTGTATTTTGTCGTGCTACTAAGAATTCAGTCAGTTGGAGGAAACATGGAATATGATGCTGGAAACTTAGCACTCGATTAAGAATTTTTCATACATTCCATAGGTTAGGTGTTTATTTTAAGCTTTTCTTTTCTTTTATAGTACATTAGAGAGTGGATATTGTTGAGCCAGAGGAGGCCAGGAAGCAGGAAAAGTGTCCGAGTTTGCATAATAATGAGTCTTGTTCTGATATTGTGACCTCTCTCCCTCCAAGCCTTGATGTCCACCACGGAAAGTCCCACTCAACAGGCTTTTATCGAAGACCCAGCACGACTATTAAGTATATTATATTTAATATGGTCAAAATGCCCAGTGGTCACGTGCTGTTACATATAGTGAGGATGGTGTGTATGGTAGTGATTATGATACAAGTAATCTGTACACATGTTGAACATTGAGTGCACCAATCAGCTGCCCCGTAGAAAAAAGGTGGAAAGCAGGGTTGTGGCCTCCTTAATGCATTTTGACCATATTGAATAAAATAGACTAGTACATGCGTAAATCTCATTCAACTTTGATAATAAGATCCATCAATACTTTATTTGTTTTGGAAATATCACCAGAAATTGTGGATGTAGACTTGACTTTCTATTCATTGCTTATTGTGTAGCTACTCTGTCTCTGCTATTCACTGTGGCAGCTAAGAGTGGATGTGCTTTTGGTGTCTTAATGAGGGCTTTGGGAGCGCCAATGGTCTGCCCTCTCCTTCCCCTGCCACCAGCCACCCACCTCTTTATGAAGCACAAAATAGTGGTGAAAAAAGACGGAAAAAAGGGAAAGCATATTTTAAAGGATTGCCTTTTCTTCTGCTTTGACTATCTAAACAGCTCCCCTGCATGTTGTGACAAGATGTTACGTAAAAGAAATTGTCAGTGCCAATGAGCATATTATAGTCAGGGCAACTTTGATAACCCGGCCACATTGCAAAAAGTTGTCTGTAGTTCAGGAGTAAAGTAAAGTTTTACCACTGACTGTATTTGGTACAAGGGCCATGCTGATGATCATTTCCAGAGGTTGCATTACATTAGCCAGGTATATGTCAGCAATCGCAAGTGGAAAGTGAGCGTATAGTGAAGGAGGCAGCAGAAAGAGAAGGGAGAACATGAGATGAATGGATTAACTTTTGGAGGTCATTCTGTAACAGGACAATCACCTTTGTTACAGCTCGTGCAGGTCTGGCCTCGCCGTCGCACTAAAGCTGCATCGGTACCATTAATTTTTCAGCAAATGTGTAATTTTTATTGATTGCAGCAATGATGGAAGTGTTGTGGTAATGCACTCGGTAACACTATTTGTTCCGTGTTTTCTGTAATATATTTTTATAGTATGGTAAAGATAATTATGTAATTTGTTTTAAAATTTTACAGAGAAAACACATTTTTGTTGCTCTTACAGCAGTGGCCCGTGGTGTTGTGTTGGGGGAGGGAATGAGGACTGCAATTTAGAATTATGTGCCACATTAGGTTAAGGAAAGGAGTGGAAGCCACAGTACAAAGGAATTCTCTAAACAAATTTGAATGAAGGCAAAGGTGAAGAAACTACGTATTCCACTTTTAAGCATGCATTGGTCTCGAAATAATGTACATAACTGCTTGATCTGAGGCCCAGACCCATAGTTTGGTGGTAGGAAGTGATAGGATTCTGGGGAGTACAGTTACACACATTTCAGGGAGTGTCAGGTGCCTTTTGTAACCTTTTGTTTCGCTCCCCGTCAACCAACCACAATGTAAAACCTTTCGTAAGGAAAGTGCACATTGCAACAATGTCATGTCAAATCTAAACACTGAAAGATTAAGTTCCAGTTATTGTGTACGTACCCGGTTGTGTTTGAGAAGATTCTACTTTACAATATTATGTAATACATTTTTGTACATTTTTCTTTTAAATATGAGATTTTGTTTATTAGCTTTAATATATTGAGGTTGTGAATGTACAGTACAGAAAGGATTTATAAAATTGCTTCATTCTGTCCAGTCCCAGTGGGAACACATGTTCTACTTAATTAGCAGTCTTTGAAGCACAAGCTAATCACCTTACTTACCGAAGTCACTATGAAATGGTTCTGAAGATGGAGGAGATTCTTCAGCCACTTTCTGAACTTTATTCACGGATTAGACCCGTTAAATGAAAATGTTCACTTTTAGAGCATTACTTCTGCTACTACTTCTTTGGCCACTGTGCATGCCTGTTGCGCACCTTTTCAATGGCACAGCTGCATTGTAAAAGTTGTGTGTGTAGAGGAATACAGAATTGGCAGTGCGAGATGTACAGTATCTAAGTACGAACGTTATTGAATTGATGAATAATGACGTTTGGAGGGACCGATAAAAATTTAGTTAGTACAGAGGTTTGAAAATAAATCACTGACTATTGTTTCCCAAAGTTGCAATATTGTGCGGATGTAACAAAATTTGTGTTAGCATGCATAACAAAACAAAAAAGTTCCAGATAGTATTTGGAAATTAGAGGGACTACAAAATCATCCTCACACGCTAGTCGTCTTACAGTTGAACCTTTTCTTTATATTTGGTGGAAAGATAATGAAGGTTGGGCAAAAAGGTCATGATGTGAATGAGTAATCTTCCAGTGTTTTAGAGCAATACACAAATGAAGAATCCTACTTAATTAAGAGAAAACTCATGATAGGTATCTTCCGATTCATGAGGATGTGTAGTGTTAAATTTGTGTTGCATGTATCTCAAATGCTCCTCGGAGAAACATGAAGACGCATACTGGTAATGTAAGGACATAGCATAGGACAATTACTAACTTTTGTTCAGAGGACAGACATACGAGGTTAGTGCATATTATTCTTGTAAACTGATGTGAGGTAGACAGCTTTTGCTAAGTTACTTTGCATAGTTCATCATTGTAATAAAAAAGAAAACTGAGAAATACATTGTTGTACATTTGTCCAGGAGTGTTCATGATTGATTGATTGATTAATTTAATGCCTAAAAAGGTGAATGTGCCAGACATCAGAGGTCATATGGCACTATGGCAAAGCATATAAAGGGGAGGGGTTAAAGAATAATAGTGAAACTATGAGGGAAGGGGAAAGAACGGAATGTTACAGCAGGATGGTTAGATCAGATGTAGGATGTGGATTTGTTGGAGGAAGGTTAAATTTTCCAGGGAGAAGGAGAGGGATTCCAGGAGAATGTCCGCAAGACAGGGAGGTCGGGAAAGGGAGGACAAATGAGGGAAGGAACTGGAACGGGCAGGATATTAGGACATGTTGGACAGTGAGAGGAACTTGACAGGGTGTACAGAGGGTTGGGGAGGAGCGTGACATGAGATAGGAGTGTGTGAGGTTGGTATGGCCTATGCTTAAGTGTGCGAGAGCAGTCTCCCAACGTCTATTAGAGTGGTAAGGATTTGACCATGGAGAGATAGAGGGTTTGATCAGGCGAAGTTTATTGGCAGAGAAAGTGGTCCAGGAGGATTGCCAGCGGTCGAATAGGAAAGATTTAAAGGAAGGGTAGTAGTCGGAGGCTGGCAAGTTTGAGAAACTGGGGCACTGGGGCATTGGGACATAGTGGCCGAGCGCGCCAAAGAATCAACGCGTTCGTTGCCAGAGATACCCACGTGACTCGGTACCCAGCAGAAGCAAATTGTTTTGTGGCGTATGGATAGTCGGAATAACCAGTCTTGGATCTCCCGAACAAGAGGGTGAAGTGAGCGAAGAGATTTATAAGAGAAAGGGAATTGCGGGAATCAGTGAAGATAGTGAAGGAACAGGATGGGTAGAAAAGAGTGTGTTCATGAGAAACAATGTTATATTGACAGTTAGTCACGCGCACAGCAGGTGTGAAGTCTAAGGAATGTATTCACAGCTAGATGACTAATTTGGAGGGTAATCTTTAACTAGCCTGTTCATCCGAAGAATAAATATGGATGAAAGTCTGGTAGGAATTAACAGGTAGCAATCCTACCGGATGTTAATGACAGCATTATAATAACATTAATATTTATTAAATAAATGTCATCACTCAAATATACACCATAAAAAAAGACATTTTCCTCCCTGGATGAAGGCAGCAGCGCTGACCTTCAGTGCACGGCGAGCACCTCGTCAACCTACCATGCAACCTGCTCCAGTGCTCCACCCATTACATTTAAAAATAATAAATTAAGCATTCCTCAAGATTATGAAGTCAAAATATCTCCATACACTTCTTTTGATTAGAGATAAAGATGTTTCTGGCACTTAGCTAAAAATGTGGGATGGCCAAGACACACACAGACGGGAGATCCGGCAGGGCGGCACGGCTCTATGTTGCCATCCTCCATGCAAACATGAACACAACAGTGATGTATGGTAGTGTAGTTACCATACATCCCACACCTTGTAAGATAATGGTGAGATATAAACGAGGCAGTGAAGGTCAACATTATCTTGTTACCATGGCTTTAAATTATCGGGCTTCACGAGATCATTACACTTGTACCAATTTCTTTTAATAAGAAATCTAAAGCTGCTAGTGATGCCCTAATGGTATGACTTTCGTCCACTTCACTAAGATTATTTAATGACAGCACACCTATGTATAGACTCCTTATTGTATCAAAGATGTAATGTGATGAAGAAAAACAGCAATGAAAGCAAGGAATTCTATCTTACTTAGAATGAAGGGAAAAGGAATCCAGTAAAGCATGTTGATACTGCAACTGTCTACGGACCCTTGTGACGGATGATTAGAACATGACGATGATGAAAACCACAACCCCTCTTATGGAAACACGCACACACACACCAAAAAAAACAGCCCTCCAAACACCATGCGTGGCCAATGGCTAGTGCCACGCTGGGGTGTCACCATGACGGCAAGACATGGAGTGAAGGGTCCCCGGAGGCCGCCTAGGACAAACAATAAATACTACAACACTGACCTGAGTATCTGGTCACCTTGGTTGTCTGTGCCGCTGTAAGGTGGTCTGTGCTTGCATGCACATTGCACTGAACCCATGCAAGCAGCAGTGTTTTATGGCAACAAAGATGACATGGAATTTTATGGAACTGGGACCTAATCTTGTTCCAACCAATAGTAAACCACCCGGGGTATTAAACGTCACCGGAGAACTCTGAGGCGGCCACTGGAGCGACTCCGGAACTCTGGGGGGGCTCGGGCAATGGAATGGAGATGCGAGGGGCTTGAGGAGGCGCACAGGTGGCAGTGCTAGGCTGTGACAAGGATCATTTCTTGTCCAGCCTGATACTCCTGGGGTCGGAAAAGGGTCCCAGCCGGCTCTTGGTGTCCACGGCACGCACAGCAAAGTGGTACACGTGTCCAGGCATGAACTGAGGGAGAGAGGAGACAGCCACAATGAAATACTGGGTATTATAAGATGACCTTTTATTATTATTATTATTATTATTATTATTATTATTATTATTATTATTATTATTATTATTATTATTATTATAATATTGTCTTGATGCACTACAGTACTGAACTAATGTCTGGGCCAAGGAGACCTTAAGATAGAATGGAATTTTCGCCTCGTTTAAAAAAAATAATAGCAACAATCAAGCATCAGCCTACCTGGGTGAGTGTGCAGGCCATGGGCAGCTCAAGGGCCTTGACACTGCCCACCTTCTTCCACAGGTTGGCGCTGGGGGGTGCGGCACCTTCCTGGTAGGCGTACAGCTGGTACGACGCAATGGTCTCGTGGTCCTCCGTCTTGGCCATCGTCCACGAGAGAACAATGCCTGTGGGAAGAGATATTTGAATTTTTTTTTATTTGATTTATTTATTGCCATTGAAAAAAAATTACATATATATATATTTCTTTTACTTAACATGGCCTGGTCTGCAGAGCCATAGATGGCTCCTTAGCAGACATAATTTAAATATAATCTAAGCTACTGACAATACTTTACAATTTATAGTCATATATAATTATATACCAAAACTTAGTTACCTGTTACATCCTCAACACCAGAAAAACAAATTTATATAACATATGATCAAGATGTAACACCTAACACCTAGTAATACACTATTAGTAAATACACACACACCGGATAGATAGATAGGAGTGATGGGGTTGAAAATGATATAAAGGAGTGATGACGGCCTTGAAAATAATAAATGCATACAAAAAATTCTGATAAATGAGCAAAGAAGAAAATATAGGGCACTTCAAAGACCAAAGAAAACAACACATGTAGAGGAATGGGTAAAGAGCATGTCCCCTCCTCATGTAAAGAGGGTTCTATGTTGACATGGATTAGCCCGTGTCAATAAAATTACATAATATTTGCCGCATGATCTATTAATTGAATGACCAATTAGAAACACTGTAACATAAGACCTGATCACTCACTGCTGTCTTTGTGGGAGAGTTTGAGTGTGGGCTGAGGCGGCAGCTTCTTGGATATTCCTCCCACCTGCTGGAAGGGTGTCTTTGGCAGGGGTGCAGGGTGGCGGATCTGAAAGGGGAACAATTGCATTAATACAAGGCATTAAATTTGCAAATATTTGGCCCTGTTCATTATAATTTTCATAAGTGTAAAAGGCCATCAGAAAAGTAACTCACTGGCAAACACCGCAAAAGAACACAATGGCTCTACGCTACATTTCCAGTTTCGTTCACCCAACTTCCTTTGGTGAACGAAAATATTTTTTCTGGTGAAATTTGATGTGCTTTGAATGAATTTGCTAACCGTTTCCGTCGCAATTAACTTTTTTTTTTTTTTTTTTTCCAATACAAAACGGACAAAAAGAAAGAAAAAAATTGAACCTAACCAAACCTAACCTTTACCTAACATAATCTATATCAAACCTTACCTAACATAATCTATATCAAACCTAACCTTTACCTACAAAATAATAATAAAATAAATGCGACAGAAACGGTTAGCAATTCATTCAAAACACACCAAAACTTACCAGAAAAAAATTGTTTCGTCCACCAAAGTGAATTCTGTGTTCATCTGGAATACTAGCCAATAGAGTATACGTGGAATACTAGCCAATAGAGTACACGTGGAATACTAGCCAATAGAGTACACGTGGAATACTAGCCAATAGAGTACACGTGGAATACTAGCCAATAGAGTACACGTGGAATACTAGCCAATAGAGTACACGTGGAATACTAGCCAATAGAGTACACGTGGAATACTAGCCAATAGAGTACACGTGGAATACTAGCCAATAGAGTACACGTGGAATACTAGCCAATAGAGTACACGTGGAATACTAGCCAATAGAGTACACGTGGAATACTAGCCAATAGAGTACACGTGGAATACTAGCCAATAGAGTACACGTGGAATACTAGCCAATAGAGTACACGTGGAATACTAGCCAATAGAGTACACGTGAATATAGCAATAGAGTACACGGAATACTAGCCAATAGAGTACACGTGGAATACTAGCCAATAGAGTACACGTGGAATACTAGCCAATAGAGTACACGTGGAATACTAGCCAATAGAGTACACGTGGAATACTAGCCAATAGAGTACACGTGGAATACTAGCCAATAGAGTACACGTGGAATACTAGCCAATAGAGTACACGTGGAATACTAGCCAATAGAGTACACGTGGAATACTAGCCAATAGAGTACACGTGGAATACTAGCCAATAAGAGTACACGTGGAATACTAGCCAATAAGAGTACACGTGGAATACTAGCCAATAGAGTACACGTGGAATACTAGCCAATAGAGTACACGTGGAATACTAGCCAATAGAGTACACGTGGAATACTAGCCAATAGAGTACACGTGGAATACTAGCCAATAGAGTAACAGTGGAATACTAGCCAATAGAGTACACTGGAATACTAGCAATAGAGTACACGTGGAATACTAGCCATAGAGTACACGTGGAATACTAGCCAATAGAGTACACGTGGAATACTAGCCAATAGAGTACACGTGGAATACTGCCAATAGAGTCACGGGAATACTAGCCAAGAGTACACGTGGAATACTAGCTAATAGAGTACACGTGGAATACTAGCCAAGAGTACACGTGGAATACTAGCCAATAGAGTACACGTGGAATACTAGCCAATAGAGTACACGTGGAATACTAGCCAATAGAGTACACGTGGAATACTAGCCAAGAGTACACGTGGAATACTAGCCAATAGAGTACACGTGGAATACTAGCCAATAGAGTACACGTGGAATACTAGCCAATAGAGTACACGTGGAATACTAGCCAATAGAGTACACGTGGAATACTAGCCAATAGAGTACACGTGGAATACTAGCCAATAGAGTACACGTGGAATACTAGCCAATAGAGTATACGTGGAATACTAGCCAATAGAGTACACGTGGAATACTAGCCAATA